>CM069160.1:30854346-30916846 GCA_035221665.1 Okamejei kenojei
CCCCCCCCCCCCCCCCCCCCCCCCCCCCCCCCCCCCCCCCCCCCCCCCCCCCCCCCCCCCCCGGACACGACCCCCTCCCCCACACACCACCACCCTACCCCACATCCTGACAGGCCCCACCTGAAGCCGCCCCCCCTCCCGGGCAAGCAGGACGCTCCCCGCCTGAAGCCGTCCCTGACCCCCGGCTACAGAACGCTCCCTCCGTTGCATTGGGGGAACAGATGAGTGGTGGAATATTGCATTGGGGAACGGGTTGTGAAGGGAGACCAGGTCTCCTGTGTGACTGGGACCCAACGGGCCCCACTTAGTCTAGTTCCCTGCATGGAGGACGCCTGTGGGTGACTGTTTAACGTGGGGAGACTGGTGCACAGACAGACACCCCACGGTCCTTGACAGATCTGGGTCAGGATCCAGTGGCATGTAGTTTGACTTTGATCACCCTCAGACTAAAGAATTTCCTCCTCCTCTCTTTTCTAAAGGTACGCCCTTTTATTCTAAGGCTGTGGCCTCTGGTCCTAGACTCAATCACGAGTGAAACATCCTCTTCATATCGAGTCTATCCACGGCTTTCCCTATTCGGTATGTTTCAAGGAGGTCCCCCCTCATCAGGAGACAACAGACAATAGGTGCCGGAGTAGGCCATTCGGCCCTTCCAGCCAGCACCGCCATTCAATGTGATCATGGCTGATCATCCCCAATCAGTACCCCGTTCCAGCCTTCTCCCCATATCCCCTGACTCCGCTATTTTTAAGAGCCCTATCTAGCTCTCTCTTGAAAGCATCCAGAGAACTTGCCTCCACCACCTCTGAGGCAGAGAATTCCACAGACTCACAACTCTTAGTGTGAAAAAGTGTTTCCTCGTCTCCGTTCTAAATAGCTTACCCCTTATTCTTAAACTGTGGCCCCTGGTTCTGGACTCCCCCAACATCGGGAACATGTTTCCTGCCTCTAGCGTGTCCAAACCCTTAATAATCTTATATGTTTCAACAAGATCCCCTCTCACCCTTCTAAATTCCAGAGTATACAAGCCCAGCCGTTTCATTCTCTCAGCATGTGGCAGTCCCGCCATCCCGGGAATTAACCTTGTAAACCTACGCTGCACTCCCTCAATAGCAAGAATGTCCTTCCTCAAATTAGGGGACCAAAACTTCATCCTTCTGAAGTCCAACGAGTGCAGGTCCAGTGCCAACAAACGCTCCTCACAGGATAACCCACTCATTCAAGGTAATTATTATTTCCAGATGATAAAAGCATCTTTAGCATCACAATTCTGGTCGCTCCTCCACCATCCTTCGAAGCAGCGAGTTCCGCTCTCCGGACAAAAACGTTCCGCGCAAATCTGCCTTAAATTATCTGACCCACGTTAAGTCAAATAAAACTGATCGTCTTGGAGCGCATCCAGGTTAAATTATCTGACCAAGCCAAGTTAAGAAGGAACTGCAGATGCTGGAAAATCGAAGGTGGACTAAAATGCTGGAGAAACTCAGCGGGTGAGGCAGCATCTATGGAGCGAAGGAAATAGGTAACGTTTCGGGCCGAAACCCTTCTTCAGGCTCATCAACCTGATCTCCCGGTGGCTCAGGACTTTAACTCCCCCTCCCATTCCGAATCCGACCTTTCTGTCCTGGGCTTCCTCCATGGCCAGAGTGAGTCCCACCAGAAATTGGAGGATCAGCACCTCATATTTTACACCCCAGCGGTATGAACATTGACTTCTCCAATTTCCGGTAGCCCTTGCTGTCTCCTCCCCTTCTCAGCCCTCCTGTTCCCACTGTCTCCACCTCTTACTTTCTCCCCCCCCCCCCCCCCCCCCCCCCCCCCCCCCACCCTACATCAGTTCTGAAGAAGGGTTTTGGCTCGAAACGTCGCCTTTGCTCCATATATGCTGCCTCACCTGCTGCCAAGGCAAGCCATTATCTGGACCAAGCCTAGCCTCTCAGTTTTATTATTTGTCCTCAGGTTTTCTGCTTTGAACAAGATTCTCGGCTGCCAGCGTTGATTTCCTCCTGTAGCCGCTAGAAACCGAAGCGGCTAAGCGTCTTTACCAGAGGGAGGCAGCGAGGGGAAGACTGAGGGGAGGTGGGGGAAAGGAGGGGGGAGCTTGGAGGGAGGACTTTAAATAGCCAGAGTGAGGTCACACACAGCCTGTAGGCACAGCACCTCATATTCTCTTCCCGCAGCTAACAAGCTTGCAGCAAGGTGACCCCGTGGTAGAGTTGCTACCTCACCGCGCCACAGACCCGGGTTTGACCCTGACTACGGGTGCTGTCCGTGCGGAGCTTGCATGTTCTCCCTGTGACCGCGTGAGTTTTCTCCGGGCGCCCTGGTTTCCTCCCACACTCCAAAGATGTACAGGTTTGTAGATTAATTTGGCTTTGGTAAAGATTGTAAATTGTCGATAGACAATAGGTGCAGGAGGAGGCCATTCGGCCCTTCGAGCCAGCACCGCCATTCACTGTGATCATGGCTGATCATCCACAATCAGTACCCCGTTCCTGCCTTCTCCCCATATCCCCTGACTCCACTATCTTTAAGAGCCCTATCTAGCTCTCTCTTGAAAGCATCCAGAGAACCGGCCTCCACCGCCCTCTGAGGCAAAGAATTCGACATTCACAACTCTCTGTGTGAAAAAGTGTTTCCTCATCTCCGTTCTAAATGCCTTCCCCCTTAAACTTAAACTGTGACCCCTGGTTCTAGACTCGCCCAACAGCGGGAACAATGTGTGTGATGATAGTGCCAGTGTGTGGGGATCGCTGGTCGATGCGGTCTCAGTGGGCTGAATGGCCTGTTTCCGCGCAGTATCTCTAAACCACACTAAACCCAAAACTATGAATCATGAAAATCTTGATTTGGATATCATTATGCTCAGCTGATTATCTTCATGACAAATTAATCTACAAACCTGTACGTCTGTGGGGTGTGAGAGCAACCGGAGCTCCCGGAGAAAACCCACGCAGGTCACGGGGAGAACACCTACAAACTGCCTACAGACAACGCCCGTAGTCAGGATCGAACCCGGATCGCCGGCGCTGTGAGGTCTATCGCTGCGCCATCGCGACACTCCGATTTCACAGAGGAATGATCACGCAATGACTTAGAAACATCGAAACATGGAAAATAGGTGCAGGAGGAGGCCATTCGGCCCTTCGAGCCAGCACCGCCATTCATTATGATCATGGCTGATCGTCCCCTATCAATGACCCGTGCCTGCTTTCTCCCCATATCCCTTGACTCCACTAGCCCCTAGAGCTCTATCTCACTCTCTCTTAAATCCATCCAGTGATTTGGCCTCCACTGCCCTCTGTGGCAGGGAATTCCACAAATTCAGAACTCTCTGGGTGAAAAAGTGTTTTCTCACCTCAGTCTTAAATGTCCTCCCCTTTATTCTCAGACTGTGGCCCCTGGTTCTGGACTCGCCCAACATTGGGAACATTTTTCCTGCATCTAGCTTGTCCCGTCCTTTTATAATTGTATATGTTTCCATAAGATCCCCCCTCATTCTTCTAAACTCCAGTGAATACAAGCCTAGTCTTTTCAATCTTTCCTCGTATGACAGTCCCGCCATCCCAGGGATCAATCTCGTGAACCTACGCTGCACTGCCTCAATCAATGCCTCAATGCCTTTTTTCACACAGAGAGTGGTGAATCTGCGGAATTCTCTGCCACAGAAGGTCGTTGAGGCCAGTTCATTGGCTATATTTAAGAGGGAGTTAGATGTGGCCCTTGTGGCTAAAGGGATCAGGGGGTATGGAGAGAAGGCAGGTACAGGATACTGAGTTGGATGATTAGCCATGATCATATTGAATGGCGGTGCAGGCTCGAAGGGCCGAATGGCCTACTCCTGCACCTATTTTCTATGATTCTATGATTCTATGATTCTAATCACAAGGATGTCCTTCCTTAAATTAGGAGACCAAAACTGTACACAATACTCCAGATGTGGTCTCACCAGAGCCCTATACAACTGCAGAAGAACCTCTTTACTCCTGTACTGAAAACCTCTTGTTATGAAGGCCAACATTTTATGAGCTTTCTTCATGGCTGCATGACTTGGTGCATGATCATCAGGCATTGAAACCAGGCGCAACCGGCTGGGAATCTGTTTAAGTGATGGCGACCACATGTGGGTGGAACATTGTCAGATCAGTGTCACAAGATGATAGCTGCACAGGGAGGTCGTTAAGAGTTAAAGTGTTAAAGAAGGAACTGCAGATGCTGGAGAATCGAGGGTTACACAAAAAGCTGGAGAAACTCAGCGGGTGCAGCAGCATCTAAGGAGCGAAGGATATAGGCGACAATAAAGGGAAAAAGCCATTGTAAGCTGTTTGTGGTGTGAAAATGAGAAGCTAGTGCGACCACGGTGGGGAAGGGAGATAGAGAGAGGGGGAATGCCAGGGCCCGAGGGCTGAGGGAGAGGTGGGAAGGGGAGGATGTATAACCTTACATTTCATGCAGTAAGTAAGAATTTTATTGTCCCATCCGAGACCTATGACAATAAAACGCTCTTGACTCTTGGAAACTAACCCCAGTGTCGGAAGGAAATGCAGATGCTGGTTTACACCGAAGATAGACGCAAAATGCTGGAGTAGCTCAGTGGGACAGGCAGCGTCTCTGGAGAGTAGGAATGGGTGACCTTTCGGGTCGAGACCCTTCGAAACCCTTTCAGTAAAAGATAGGTTAAGAATAAGGGGTTAAAGCCATTTAGAACGGAGATGAGGAAACTCTTTTTCACTTAGAGAGTTGTGAGTCTGTGGAAGTCTCTGCCTCAGAGGGCGGTGGAGGCCGGTTCTCTGGATGCTTTCAAGAGAGAGCTAGATAGGGATCTTAAAGATAGCGGAGTCCGGGGATATGGGGAGAAGGCAGGAACGGGGTACTGATTGTGGAAGAGCAGCCATGATCACATAAAATGGCAGTGCTGGCTCGAAGGGCCGAATGGCCTCCTCCTGCACCTATTGTCTATTGTCTATGTACAATTTACAATCTTTACCAAAGCCAAATTAATCGACAAACCTGTACATCTTTGGAGTGTGGGAGGAAACCAGGGCACCTGGAGAAAACTCACGCGGTCACAGGGAGAACGTTCAAGCTCCGCACGGACAGCACCTATTGTCTATTGTATATTGTCTATGGCACATAATCTAGAGGTACAGGGTTGGGGGAATTTTACTGAGGCCAATTAACCTAGAAATCTGCACGTCTTTGGAATGTGAGAGTTAGCCGGAGCACCATCGGAGGAAACCCACATGGTCACAGCCAGGGAGAACATGCAAACTCCGTACAGACAGCACCCACAGTCAGGATCGAACTCAGGTCTCTAGGTAAGGCAATCAGGAAACAGAGGACATACTGTAGGTTTAAGGTGAAGGGGGAAAGATTTAATAGGAAACTGAGGGAAACCTTTTCACACAAAGTGTGGTGGGTGTATGGAACGAGCTGCCAGAAGAGATAGTAGAGGCAGGGACTATAGACAATGGACAATAGACAATAGGTGAGGGAGTAGGCCATTCGTCCCTTCGAGCACCACCATTCACTGTAATCATGGCTGATCATCTACACTCAGTACCCCGTTTCTGCCTTCTCCCCATATCATAACCATATAACAATTACAGCACGGAAACAGGCCCTCTCGGCCCTTCCAGTCCGTGCCGAACATTTATTTTCCCCTAGTCCCATCTACCTGCACTCAGACCATACCCCTCCATTCCCTTCCCGTCCATATACCTATCCACTTTACTTTTAAATTTTAAAATTGATCCTTGTCCACCACTTCTGCTGGAAGCTCATTCCACACAGCCACCGCCCTCTGAGTAAAGAAGTTCCCCCTCACGTTACCCCTAAACTTCTGTCCCTTAATTCTCATGTCATCCCCTCTTGTTTGAATCTTCCCTACTCTCAATGGGAAAAGCTTATCAACGTCAACTCTGTCTATCCCTTTCATCATTTTAAAGACCTCAATCAAGTCCCCCCCTTAACCTTCTGCGCTCCAAAGAATAAAGACCTAACTTGTTCAACCTTTCTCTGTAACATAGTTGCTGGAACCCTGGCAACATACTAGTAAATCTCCTCTGTACTCTCTCTATTTTGTTGACATCCTTCCTATAATTAGGCGACCAAAATTGTACACCATACTCCAGAATTGGTCTCACCAATGCCTTGTACAATTTTAACATTACTTCCCTACTATATTCAATGCTCTGATTTATAAAGGCCAGCACACCAAAGGCTTTCTTTACCACCCTATCTACATATAATTCCACCTTCAGGGAACTATGCACAGTTATTCCTAGATCCCTCTGTTCCACAGCATTCCTCAATTCCCTACCATTTACCATGTACGTCCTATTTTGATTTGTCCTGCCAAGATGTAGCACTTCACACTTATCAGCATTAAACTCCATCTGCCATCTTTCAGCCCACTTTTCCAAATGGCCCAAATCTCTCTGTAGACTTTGAAAATCTACTTCATTATCCACAACACCACCTATCTTAGTATCATCTGCATACTTACTTATCCAATTTTCCACCCCATCATCCAGATCATTGATGTACATAACAAACAACAGTGGATCCAACACAGATCCCTTGACTCTGCTATCATTAAGAGCTCTATCCAACTCTCCCTAGAAAGCATCCAGAGAATTGGCCTCCACTGCCTTCTGAGGCAGAGAATTCCACAGACTCACAACCGTCTGTGTGATATAGTTGGAGCAACGTTATAAATACGTCACAGCGTTATAAATATGACTAGAGATAGCAAATAAATAATGACTGAGTCATAGAGTGATACAGCGTGGAAACTGGTCCTTCGGCCCAACTTGCCCACACCGGCCAACAATGCCCAAGCTACACTAGTCCCACCTGCCCATGTTTTGTCCATATCCCTCCAAACCTATTCATGTCTGTTTCTTAAATGTTGGGATAGTCCCTGCCTCAACTACCTCTTCTGTCAGCTTGTTCCATACACCCCTCTACCATTTGTGTGAAAAGGTGATCCCTCAGAATCCTATTAAATCTTTTCCCCTTCACCTTAAACCTATGTCCTCTGGTCCTCGATTCCCCTACTCTGGGCAAGAGACTCTGTGCATCTACCCGATCTATTCCCCTCATGATTTTGTACACAACGGTGATAGGGAACTGACACAGAAGACGGCAGTCATGGAGGCACAGCGGTAGACAATAGACAATAGACAATAGACAATGGGTGCAGGAGGAGGCCGTTCGGCCCTTCGAGCCAGCACCGCCATTCAATGTGATCATGGCTGATCATCCCAAATCAGTAACCCGTTCCTGCCTTCTCCCCATATCCCCTGACTCCGCTATTTTTATGAGCCCAATCTAGCTCTCTCTTGAAAGCATCCAGAGAGCCTGCCGTGGCAGAGAATTCCACAGACTCACCACTCTCTGTGAGAAAAAGTGCTTCATCGTCTCCGTTCTAAATGGCTTACTCCGTATTCTTAAACTGTGGCCCCTGGTTCTGGACTCCCCCAACATCGGGAACATGTTTCCTGCCTCTAGCGTGTCCAAACCCTTAACAATCTTATATGTTTCAATGAGATCCGCTCTCATCCTTCTAAACCCCAGAGTGTACAAGCCCAGCTGCTCCATTCTCTTAGAGTTACTGCCTTACAGCAAAATGCAGCGCCAGAGATTTGGGTTCGATCCCGACTACGGGCGCTGTCTGTATGGAGTTTGTCCGTTCTCCCCGTGATCTGCGTCTGTTTTCTCCGAGATCTTCGGTTTCCTCCCACACTCCAAAGACGTACAGATTGGTAGGTTCATTGGCTTGATAAAAATGTAAAAATTGTCCAAGTTGGCGATATTCAGAGTAATGCCCTGCCGACTATAAAATTCAGAAGGTTCAGAAGGAAGAGAGGGCAGCTCTGCCGGGATCATATTGAACAGGCTGGAAACCCAGGCACCTGGAGAAAACCCACCGGCAGAACGTGCAAACTCCGTTCAGGCAACGCCCAGTGGTCAGGATCGAACCTGGGTCTCTAGCGCTGGGAGGCAGCAAATCATCCGCAGGCAGATTTGACAGCAGGCCTGCCACGTCGCCGCGGCAATGGAGAAGATCGACTGTGAGGTCACTGGCTTGGTAACAGCGTCCCCATCTCCTCCAGGTCTCCTCCAGGTCTCCTCCAGCCCATTGCCTGCCCTTGCCGCCCGTCTCCGCCCGCACGCCAATGGAAGGAGGCTCTTTGGCCCGTTCGAGGGTACGCTCGTGAACCAGGATGCCTTCCTACCTCTCCCTGAGGGTAAGCTGCCCCCCCCCCCCCCCCTCACCCCTCCAAACCTGTCTCCACATTGCCCAAATATAACCATATAACCATATATCAATTACAGCATGGAAACAGGCCATCTCGGCCCTTCTAGTCCGTGCCGAACACCCATTCTCCCCTAGTCCCATCTACCTGCACTCACACCATAACCCTCCATTCCCTTCCCGTCCATATAACTATCCAATTTATTTTTAAATGATAAAATCAAACCTGCCTCCACCACTTCCACTGGAAGCTCATTCCACACAGCTACCACTCTCTGAGTAAAGAAGTTCCCCATCATGTTACCCCTAAACTTCTGTCCCTTAATTCTCAAATCATTGAGGGAGTTAGATGTGGCCCTTGTGGCTAAAGGGATCAGCGGTTATGAAGAGAAGGCAGGTACAGGATACTGAGTTGGATGATCAGCCATGATCATATTGAATGATGGTGCTGGCTCGAAGGGCCGAATGCCTGCTACTTCACCTATTTTCTATGTTTCTATGTTTCTATGTCCTCTTGTTTGAATCTTCCCTACTCTCAATGGGAAAAGCTTATCAACGTCAACTCTGTCTATCCCTCTCATCATTTTAAAGACCTCAATCAAGTCCCCCCTTAACCTTCTGCGCTCCAAAGAATAAAGACCTAACTTGTTCAACCTTTCTCTGTAACTTAGTTGCTGAAACCCAGGCAACATTCTAGTTAATCTCCTCTGTACTCTCTCTATTTTGTTGACATCTTTCCTATAATTTGGCGACCAAAATTGTACGCCATACTCCAGAATTGGCCTCACCAATGCCTTGTACAATTTTAACATTACATCCCAACTTCTAAACAAAATGCTCTGATTTTCAATCAGTTGGGAATGCAAAGGGCCTTCGCCCAAAGTGCTGGGACAAGCCATCAAGCTGAATAAATCCTAGCAGACAGTCAGGGGATGACTGAGACAAGCAAAATCAGGTCTCTGGTCAGACAGAGGGTTGTCCTATATGACTATATCTCCATGTATCCATGCCTCTAGGACTCCATGTCTCTGTGGCTCTCTGACTATGTCTCTGGCCTAGCTCTCACTTTGACTATGACTCTATGACCCTTTGGCATAGAATCATAAATTAGTACAATGTGGAAACAGGCCCTTCGGCCCAACTCGCCCACACCGGCCAACAATGTCCCAGCTACCCAAGTCCCACTTGCCCACGCTTGGTCCACAACCCATAAAGGGACTTGCCATAGAGGGAGTACAGAGAAGGTTCACCAGACTGATTCCTGGGATGGCACGACTTCCATATGAAGAAAGACTGGAGAGACACGGCTTGTACTCGCTGGAATTTAGGAGATTGACGGGGGATCTTATAGAGGCTTACAAAATTCTTAAGGGTACACAAAAGGCTAGAGAAACTCAGCAGGTGCAACAGCATCTAAGGAGCGAAGGAGATAGGCAACGTTTCGGGCCGAAACCCTTCTTCAGACTCTTAACATGGATTCTTAAGGCTAGATGCAGGAAGATTGTTCCCGATGTTGGGGAACTCCAGAACAAGGGGTCACAGTCTAAGGATAAGGGGGAAGTCTTTTAGGACCGAGATGAGAAGATCTTTTTTCACACAGAGAGTGGTGAGTCTGTGGAATTTTCTGCCACAGAAGGTAGTTGAGGCCAGTTCATTGGCTATATTTAAGAGTGAGTTAGATGTGGTCCTTGTGGCTAAAGGGATCAGGGGGTATGGAGAGAACGCAGATACAGGATACTGAGTTGGATGATCAGCCATGATCATATTGAATGGCGGTGCAGGCTCGAAGGGCCGAATGGAATACTCCTGCACCTATTTTCTATGATTATATGATTCTATGAACCCTTCAAACCTGTCCAATCCATGTACCTGTCCAACTGTTTCTTAAACGTTGGGATAGTCCCAACCTCAACTACCTCCTCCGACAGCTCGTTCCATACACCCACCACCCATTGTGTGAAAATGTTACCCCTCGGATTCCTATTAAATCTTTTCCCCTTCACCTTGAACCTATGTCCTCTGGTCCTCGATTCCCCTACTCTGGGCAAGAGACTCTGTGCATCTACCCGATCTACTGTTCTCATGATTTTATACACCTCTATAAGGTTTCCCCTCATCCTCCTGCGCTCCATGGAATAGAGACCCAGCCTAGTCAACCTCTACCTGTAGCTCACGCCCCCTAGTCCTGGCAACATTCTCATAAATCTTTTCTGAACCCTTTAAAGCTTGACAGTATCTTTCCTATAACATGGTGCCCAGAACTGAACACAATATTTTAATATTTTAATAAACAGGTCTGAAGAAGGGTCTCGACCCGAAACGTCACCTATCTCCTTCGCTTCTTAGATGCTGCTGCACCCGCTGAGTTTCTCCAGCCTTTTGTGTACCCACAATATTTTAAATGTGGTCCCACCAACGTCTTATACAACTGCAACATGACGTCCCATGTCTCTAGCACTGTTACACGGTACACGTGACAATAAACTAAACTAAACTAAACAAATTCTCCAAATTTGATGAAGGACATTCTTGCTATTGAGGGAGTGCAGCGTAGGTTCACAAGGTTAATTCCCGGGATGGCGGGACTGTCATATGCTGAGAGAATGGAGCGGCTGGGCTTATACATTCTGGAGTTTAGAAGGATGAGAGGAGATCTTATTCAAACATATAAGATTATTAAGGGTTTGGACACGCTAGAGGCAGGAAACATGTTCCCGATGTTGGGGGAGTCCCGAACCAGGGGCCACAGTTTAAGAATAAGGAGTAAGCCAATTAGAACGGAGACGAGGAAACACTTTTACTCACACAGAGTTGTGAGTCTGTGGAATTCTCTGCCTCAGAGGGCAGTGGAGGCCGGTTCTCTGGATGCTTTCATGAGAGAGCTTGATAGGGCTCTTAAAGATAGTGGAGTCAGGGGATATGGGGAGAAGGCAGGAATGGGGTACTGATTGTGGATGATCAGCCATGATCACATTGAATGGCGGTGCTGGCTTAAAGGGGCCGTATGGCCTACTCCTGCACCTATTATCTCTGATTATCTCTGACACTATAACTGTGTCTCTCTGACGCTGTGACTCTTTACACTCTATGACCGTCTGCAGAGAGTCACCAATAAAGCCCAGAAGATCACCAACACACACCTGCCCGCCCTGGAAGAGATCTATAGCTCTGGTTGCCTGTGGAAGGCTTCACGCTCTTAAAGGACACATCTCATCCCACACATAGAAACATAGAAACATAGAAATTAGGTGCAGGAGCAGGCCATTCGGCCCTTCGAGCCAGCAGTGCCATTCAATATGATCATGGCTGATCATCCAACTCAGTATCCTGTACCTGCCTTCTCTCCATACCGCCTGATCCCTTCAGCCACAAGGGCCACATCCAACTCCCTCTTAAATATAGCCAATGAACTGGCCTCAACTACCTTCTGTGGCAGAGAATTCCACAGATTCACCACTCTCTGTGTGAAAAACGATTTTCTCACCTCGGTCCTAAAAGACCTCCCCCTTATCCTTAAACTGTGACCCCTTGTCTTGGACTTCCCCAACATCGGGAACAATCTTCCTGCATCTAGCCTGTCCAACCCCTTAAGAATTTTGTAAGTCTCTATGAGATCACCCCTCAATCTTCTAAATTCCAGCGAGTACAAGCCGAGTCTATCCAGTCTTTCTTCATATGGAAGTCGTGCCATCCCAGGAATCAGTCTGGTGAACCTTCTCTGTACTCCCTCTATTGCAAGAATGTCTTTCCTCAGATTAGGAGACCAAACCTGTACGCAATACTCCAGGTGTGGCCTCACCAAGACCCTGTACAACTGCAGTAGAACCTCCCTGCTCTTGTACTCAAATCCTTTTTCTATGAATGCCAACATACCATTCGCTTTCTTCACAGCCTGCTGCACCTGCATGCCTACTTTCAATGACTGGTGTACCATGACACCCAGGTCTCGCTGCATCTCCCCTTTTCCTAATCGGTCACCATTCAAATAATAGGCTACCTTCCTGTTTTTGCCACCAAAGTGGATAACCTCACATTTATCCACATTATGCTGCATCTGCCATGCATTTGCCCACTCACCCAGTCTATCCAAGTCATCCTGCAGCCTCCTAGCATCCTCCTCACAGCTAACACTGCCCCCCAGCTTCGTGTCATCCGCAAACTTCGAGATGTTGCATTTAATTCCCTCGTCCAAATCATTAATGTATATTGTAAATAGCTGGGGTCCCAGCACTGAGCCTTGCGGCACCCCATTAGTCACTGTCTGCCATCCTGAAAAGGACCCGTTCACTCCTACTCTTTGCTTCATGTCTGCCAGCCAGTTCTCTATCCACATCAATATTGAACCACCAATACCGTGTGCTTTAAGTTTGTATACCAATCTCTTGTGTGGGACCTTGTCGAAAGCCTTCTGATAGTCCAGATATAACACATCCACTGCTTCTCCCTCATCCACTCTACTAGTTACATCCTCAAAAAAATCAATTAGATTCGTCAGACATGATTTACCCTTCGTAAATCCATGCTGACTTTGTCCAATGATTTCACCACTTTCCAAATGCGCTGCTATCCCATCTTTAATAATTCACTCTAGCAGTTTCCCCACTACCGATGTTAGACTAACTGGTCTGTAATTCCCCGTTTTCTCTCTTCCTCCCTTTTTAAAAAGTGGGGTTACATTAGCTACCCTCCAATCCTCAGGTACTACTCCAGAATCTAAAGGGTTATGAAAAATTATCACTAAGGCATCTGCTATTTCTGGGACTACTTCCTTAAGTACCCTGTGATGCAGCTTATCTGGCCCTGGGGATTTATTGGCTTTTAATCCATTCAATTTACCTAACACCACTTTCCGGCTAACCTGGATTTCACTCATGTCTCATTTGACCCGCGATCCCCTGTTATTTCCGACAAATTATTTATGTCTTCCTTAGTGAAGACAGAACCAAAGTAGTTATTCAATTGGTCTGCCATGTCCTTGTTCCCCATGATCAATTCACCCGTTTCTGACTGCAAGGGACCTACATTTGTTTTAAGTAATCTTTTGCGCTTCACATATCGATAAAAACTTTTGCAGTCAGTTTTTATGTTTCCTGCCAGTTTTCTTTCATACTCCATTTTCCCTTTCCTAATCAAGCCCTTTGTCCTCCTCTGTTGGTCTCTGAATTTCTCCCAGTCCTCTGGTAGGCTGCTTTTTCTAGCTAATTTGTACGCTTCATATTTTTCTTTGATACTATCCCTGATTTCCCTCGTTATCCACGGATTTGCCACCTTCTCTGATTTATTCTTTTGCCATACTGGGATGAACAATTGTTTTAGTTCATCCATGCAGTCTTTAAATGCCTTCCATTGCATATCCACCGTCAACCCTTCAAGAATCAATTGCCAGTCCATCTTGGCTAATTCACGTCTCATACCCTCAAAGTTACCTTTCTTTAAGTTCAGGACCCGTGTTTCTGAATTAACAATGTCACTCTCCATCCTAATGAAGAACTCAACCATATTATGGTCACTCTTGCCCGAAGGGCCACGTACAACAAGGCTGCTAACTAACCCTTCCTCATTACTCAATATCCAGTCTAGAATAGCCTGCTCTCTCATTGGTTCCTCCACATGTTGGTTTAGAAAACTATCCTGCATACATTCCAATAAATCCTCTTCCTCAGCACCCCTGCCAATTTGATTCACCCAATCTATATGTAGATTGAAGTCACCCATTATAACGGTTTTACCTTCGTTGCACGCATTTCTAATTTCCACACATCACTCGTTTGCCCTTCTGCCCTCATTAAAACATTACAGGTCCATCAAATCACACACCACAAGATTACCAAACAGTTTGTACCCCAAGGCCATCACCACTTTGAACTCTGCACTGAACACACAGCCCCCATAGCCAATATTTTGTATTGCCTCAACACCAGACTGTGAAATAATGCACATTCTGACTTGTTATTTCCATTGTCGTTATTATTTATCTGATGCGTTGGAGCTCCGCTCGGGCAGTGCGCCTGAAATATCGTTGTATGTATTTCCAACGACAATAAAGTGTATTATTATTACCTATATTACGAAAAGTCTGATCTTGACCACTTCCTGTTGTTCTGTATATTGATTTTAGAAAAACGCTGCCACTTACGGCTGTGATTTTTGGCCATCTTACTCAGGACAAGAGGATTTTTCCCATCGATTAAAAATAAAAGAGTTATTAGTGTTTAAAAAATCTTGAGATCCTCTCTCCTGTCAATCACACCATGAAGGCCACGCCCCTTCTGGTGGGAGGGGGAGAGGGACTATAAAACCCAGAAGGATGGGCGTGCCTCAGTCTCTGCAAGATGGAGGAGGGAGAGGTCACGACTCGCTGTCTTTAGTGGCCTTGCATCCTGCTTGAAATGGAATGATACTGCACTTGAATTTGGTAGCCTTGCACCCTGCTTGAAGTGGTAAGAAACTGCACTTGAATTTGGTGGCTTTGCACCCTGTTCGAAATGGAATTTCAAGGAATAGCCGTGAGTCAACTGCCAGCCCACCAGCCGTGAGTGAGTAAGCTGCCAGCACAACATGCTTGAGTGACTGAACCGCCTGCTCAAGAATCCATTCAGCCCACAATGTCCATACTAGCCCTCTGGAAACCAGTCCCTTCAGCCCACAACACCCATACTAGCGCTCCAGAAAGCCCCCCCCCCCACTACCTCCACTGTCCACCAATATTGGAATTGGTGGAGAGGTGGAATATTGGGTTGCGGGACCAGCCCTCCCGTGTGATGCTGGGACCCAACGGGTCCCACTTAGTCTAGTTATTATTATTACTATTATGATTATGATTATTATTATTGTTATTAATATGTCTGTATGTCTTTATCACTCTATGCTGACGTCCTGTGTCTATCGGCAGGTGGCGGGCTTCGTGTTGGAGAGGCTTTGGCCGGTGTGGTCCTCTTCCTGCTCGCTGCAGCTCTACTGCCGAGGCTTCATCTGCACCCTGCACCTCCTCTCCCTCACCTGGACCTCACATCTGCTGTAGGGTGGTGGGTGCCAGCCCCTTGGCCCCCGTGGGCAGTGGCACCAGAGCAAGACGATTCCAGCACCACGATCAGATGCCACGTTAATAGACTGCATGGGGGTGTGGGGGATGGGAGGGGGGTGGGGGGGGGGGGTGGGAGGGAGGGGAGTGGGGGGGGAGGTCACGTCTCTCTGATCACCGTCCGACTGTGCGAGCTTTAACCTGGGTCAGACTGGTGCAAACTCCCCCTGTACCCTACACCGAACCAGCTCCTGCTTGATTTCACACTGGCACTGCACAGCGTAATCATCCCCTCTGGAGCCTCTGGATCCTCTGGATCCTCTGGATCCTCTGGGGCTTGGCAAGCAAAGGAGTGATTGAACAATGGGCCCCCTGACATGGACGGCGTGTGGGGAATCCAGCTCATTGTGTAGGCGAGAAGGGTAACAAGGTGTCGTCGGCGAACAGTATCTGTAGCATCCATTATTTCAACACTACTCACTTCACTTAGTGTGTGTCGAATAAAATGTAGCAGCCGAGCTGTTTTCTTGCATGAGACCGAGAAATGCCTGGCGCATTATTGGCTGCATGTACGCAGTGTGTGTGCGTGTGTTTCGGCTGAAAGATGAGCAGAGATAGAGGGTTTGGGATTAGTGCCAAGGTGGGAAGGATCTTAACAGGTGTAGCTATGGCAACGGTGCAGATCGCGGAGCTTGAGGTCGCAATGAATGCAGATTCCCCATCTTAACATAGAAACATATATAACATTGAAAAGAGGTGCAGGAGGAGGCCATTCGGCCCTTCGAGCCAGCACCACCATTCATTGTGATCATGGCCGATCGTTCCCAATCAATAACCCGTGCCTGCCTTCTCCCCATATCCCTTGATTCCACTAGCCCCTAGAGCTCTATCTAACTCTCTCTTAAACCAATCCAGTGATTTGGCCTCCACTACCCTCTGCCGCAGGGAATTCCACAAATTCACAACTCTCTGGGTGAAAATGTTTATTCTAACCTCAGTCTTAAATTGGCCTCCCCTTTATTCTAAGACTGTGGCCCCTGGTTCTGGACTCGCCCAACATTGGGACCATTTTTCCTGCATCTAGCTTGTCCACTCCTTTTATAATTTTCATTGAAGATAACTCTGGAAAGGATTTGGCCCTACCTGGTTGTCATGCCTCTGCAGTTCAATGGCCAGCGTATATGTCGGAGTGTTGGATAGTTCTAGTGTGTGGGTGATCGCTGGGCGGTGCGGACCCGGTGGGCCTATCTCTAAAGTCTAAAGTTCAGTTCAGTGTAGTTTTAGACAATAGACAATAGACAATAGTTGCAGGAGTAGGCCATTCGGCCCTTCGAGCCAGCACCACCATTCAAAGTGATCATGGCTGATCATCCACAATCAGTACCCCGCTCCACCCTTCTTCCCATATCCCCTGACTCCGTTATCTTCAAGAGCCCTATCTAGCTCTCTCTTGAAAGCATCCAGCCTCCACCGCCCTCTGAGGCAGAGAATTCCACAGACTCACAACTCTCTGTGTGAAAAGGGTTTCCTCGTCTCCATTCCAAATGGCTTACCCCTTATTCTTAAACTGCTGCCCCTGGTTCTGGACTCTCCCAACATCCTGCCTCCAGTGTGTCCAAACCCTTAATAATCTTATATGTTTCAATAAGATCCCTTCTCATCCTTCTAAATTTCAGAGTATACAAGCCCAGCCGTTCCATTCTCTCAGCATGTCACAGTTCCGCCATTCTGGGAATTAACTTTGTAAACCTACGCTGCACTCCCTCAATAGCAAGAATGTCCTTCCTCAAATTTTGTGCACTGAAGTACAGTGAAAAGCGTTTGTTGCCTGCTCACCAGTCAGCAGAAAAACAACACATGATTTTTTTTTTTGTTTTTTTTTGTTTATTTAAATAGGGGCAGATACAAAAACATAGATACACTTGAAACAGTCATCTGATGTATGCATCATAGTGTTTTTAGCCAAAGCTAATTCGCAACACTTGTCCCTAGTAGGGCTTTTGGTTAAAAATGATAATACAGATTAACATTATTAAAAATAGGAAAATGGACATGAGATAAAAAATGGAAAAGAGAAAAAGACATACAGAGAGAGCACAGTGTAAAAACTAAATATGAGAACAAGATTGTTGTTGAATTAGCCACAATTTTTGTGTTTCTTTTGAATGTGACATATGTAGGGATACATTTCAAGTGGTCTGGCAGTGAGATGCATAAATTTGTCCCTTTTACTGAAAAGGCAGTTTGAGCAAAAGATGTTCTGCAGAAGGGGATACTACAATTGCCTTTTGACGCTGCTCGGGTGGTGGATCTGGTACCACTTTGCAGTCTTGTTATTGTTTTGCACAGCAGCTGGGGATCAGTGCCATTTAGGCACCTGAAGACCAATTTAACTAAATGTAAGGAAATAAAGTTAGCAAAACTTAGGATCTTATATTTGCTGAGAATTTGACAGTGATGATACCTTATTCTTTTTTTGTCCAGGACTTTCAAGGCTCGGTTATAGAGACACTCTATGGCCTTAATTGATGACTGGAGAGCCTGGGACCATGTGGTTAAGCCATAAGATATATGTGAGAGAATCATAGAATTCATGAAAAGAAAAGCACAGTTAAAAGTCAAACAGTTTCTTATAATCATAAAACAGCCCAAGTTTGCCTTAATGGTTTTACACGTTTTCTTAATATGAATTTTAAAGTTCAACTGATTGTCTATAATTATTCCCAGATACTTTACTTCAGGTACTTGTTCAATGAGCTCACCATTGATTTTTATATTGAGGAGGTTTGTTAGGGGTAGTTTTTTGATGGAGAAGCAGACAGAGTTTTCTTTTTAGTGTTTAAAGTTAAACAAGATGAGGCCAGCCAAGATGATATTTTGTCTAAGTTGGCATTTAGTTTCTCAGCCACAAAAGTACAGGCTTTACCAGATGCATATACAACTGTGTCATCTGCATACATCTGTAGACCTATATCTGGGCAGACATCTGGCAAATCATTGATGTAGAGGCTGAAGAGTATTGGTCCCAAGACAGTGCCCTGAGGGATCCCTGTTTCAATTTTGAGAAAAGTGGATCTCACAGTATTAATTGTAACACATTGTTCACGGCCCTTTAAGTATGACTCAAACCAGGACAATGACTGTTTTGAAAAATTGAACTTAGTTAGTTTTGAAATTAAGATGTCATGATTTACTGTATCAAACGCCTTTTTTAGATCTAAAAATACTGCACCAACCACATTTCCTTTATCAAGTGAATGTTTGATATTTTCGGTTAAAAAACAAGTGACAGATTCTGTAAAATAGTTGCGTCTGAATCCGAATTGCAGGGGATGCAAATAATGGTTTGTCTCAAGGTGGTGCATCAGTTGTTCTGAGACAATCTTCTCCAGGACTTTAGAGAAAACTGGAAGAAGACTAATGGATCTATAGTTAGAGGTCATTTCAACATCTCCAGATTTAAAAAGTGGTATTACTTGAGCAGTTTTCCACCCATCTGGGAATTGCCCAGATTTAATGGAGATATTAATAAGATGGATGAGCGGCTGGATTAGAATGCTACTATATTTCTTAAGAAAAGCTGTGTCTAGATTATAAATATCTTTTGAGCAAGTGGTATTTAGGTCAAGTATAGCTTTTAGGACAGCTGTCTGACCAACCTCCCTGAACTGAAATGAGCTATCTTGATCGTCAGGAATGTCGATTGCTGTTAGGGCAATATCATTCCTGCAGGAGAAACCTGAGGCAAGGTTTTCAACAGATTCTATGAAGAAATTATTGAACTCGTTTGAAACTTGTGTACTATCAGTGATTATGTTTTCTCGAATTTTAAGTTCGGTGGTGTTAACCTTTGGATTTAATAGGCTATTTAATTGCTTCCAGATAATTTTGCCATTTCCTTTTGCCTCTGATAGAGCGTGGATGTAATAATTTCATTTGGATGTTCCGAGTTGTTTAACCATTTGATTACACAAGCCTTTAAATAGTTTCAGATCAATGTCACTACGAGTTTTGATAAAAGTTTTCAGGGTATAGTCCCTCCTTTTCATTAATTTTCGAATATCATCATTCATCCATGGTAGCTGGAATTTTCTCTGGGATTTTTTTCGCTTTTTAATAAATTTATCAACAATATATCCAATGATAGACGTTAGCTGATTACAGCAGTCGTTTACTTGGTCAAGTTGTTGGAGCTCATCCCAGTTAACACCCTTTAATTTGTTCTCAAATTCAGTCATTGTTTTACGAGGGATCTCAAGTTTAAAAGATTTCTGGTTTTGATTTATAAACCTTGTCAGTCGTTTCTTTGTGAGTTTTCTTGCATATTTTGCATAGATTACATATGTACAAGAATGTTCCCAGGAAGGACTAGGTTAACCTATGATGAGCTTTTATCGGCACTGGGAGTGTACTCGCTGGAGTTTAGAAGGATGAGGGGGCACCTCATTGAAACTTACCTGAATAGTGAAAGGCCTAGATAGAGTGGATGCGGAGATAATGTTTAAACCAGTGGGAGAATCTAGGACCAGGGGGCATAACCTCAATATAAAAGGACGTACCTTTAGAAAGGAGGAGGATTTTTTTTCATCAGAGGTTGGTGAACCTGTGGAATTTATTGGCAGTGGAAGCCAAGTGATTGGGTATATTTAAAACAGAGAATTAAATGCATAGATTGACAGATTCTTGATTAGTTAGGGCGTCAGGGATTGTGGGGAGAAGGCAGGAGAATGGGGTTGAATTCAGCTTGTACTCGCTAGAATTTAGAAGATTGAGGGGGGATCTTATAGAAACGTACAAAATTCTTAAGGGGTTGGACAGGCTAGATGCAGGAAGATTGTTCCCGATGTTGGGGAAGTCTAGGACAAGGGATCACAGTTTAAGGATAAGGGGGAAATCTTTTAGGACCGAGATGAGAAAAACATTTTTCACACAGAGAGTGGTGAATCTCTGGAATTCTCTGCCACAGAATGTAGTTGAGGCCAGTTCATTGGCTATATTTAAGAGGGAGTTAGATGTGGCCCTTGTGGCTAAAGGGATCAGGGGGTATGGAGAAAAGGCAGGAAAGGGATACTGAGTTGGATGATCAGCCATGATCATATTGAATGGAGGTGCAGGCTCGAAGGGCTGAATGGCCTACTCCTGCACCTATTTTCTATGTTTCTATGTTTTTATGTTGAGAGGGAATGGTAGATCAGCCATGAATGAATGGTGGAGTAGACACGATGAGCCAAATCCTCGCTATTCGGGCCTTTCACTATTCGATAGGTTTCAATGAGGTGTCCCCTCATCCTTCTAAACTCCAGTGAGTAGAGGTTCAGTAAACCCACTCATCCCCAGGTCCATTTGCGTAAACCTCCTCTGGACCCGCCAAACGCCAGCACAGCCCTCCTCCGATATGGAGCCCAAAACTGCTCACAATACTCCAAATGCGGTCTGATCAGCGCATTATAAAACCTCAGCATTAAATCCACACTTCTTTATTTATGAACTGATACAGGCAAAATTTCAGGGCTGTCTGAGGCCAAAAGCCAAAAGTTGTGTGCGGTAATATTGAAAAACATAGTAACAAGAAACATAAAAAATAGGTGCAGGAGGAGGCCATTCGGCCCTTCGAGCCAGCACCGCCATTCATTATGATCATGGCTGATCGTCCTCAATCAATAACCCGTGCCTGCCTTCTCCCCATATCCCTTGATTCCACTAGCCCCTAGAGCTCTATCTAACTCTCTCTTAAATCTATCCAGTGAATTGGCCTCCACTGCCCTCTGTGGCAGGGAATTCCACAAATTCTCAACTCTCTCGGTAAAAAAGTTTTTTCTCACCTCAGTTTTAAATGGCCTCCTCATTATTCTAAGACTGTGGTCCGTGGTTCTGGACTCCCCCAACATTGGGAACATTTTGCCTGCATCTAGCTTGTCAACAAAATAGAGAGAGTACAGAGGAGATTTACTAGAATGTTGCCAGGGTTCCAGCAACTATGTTACAGAGAAAGGTTGAACAAGTTAGGTCTTTATTCTTTGGAGCGCAGAAGGTTAAGGGGGGACTTGATTGAGGTCTTTAAAATGATGAAAGGGATAGACAGAGTTGACGTGGATACGTTTTTCCCATTGAGGGTAGGGAAGATTCAAACAAGAGGGCATAACATGAGAATTAAGGGACAGAAGTTTCGGGGTAACGTGAGGGGGAACTTCTTTACTCAGAGGGTGGTGGCTGTGTGGAATGAGCTTCCAGCAGAAGTGGTGGAGGCAGGATCGATTTTAACATTTAAGACTAAAGGGGATAGGTATATGGACGTGAAGGGAATGGAGGGGTATGGTCTGAGTGCAGGTAGATGGGACTAGGGGAAAACAAATGGTCGGCACGGACTGGAAGGGCCGAGAGGGCCTGTTTCCGTGCTGTAATAGTTATATGGTTATATGGTTATATGGTTGTCCAATCCTTATGTAATTATATACGTTTCTATACGATCCCCTCTCATCCTTCCAAATTCCAGTGAATACAAGCCCAGTTATTCCAATCTTTCCTCATGTGACAGTCCACCATCGCGGGGATTAGACTCGTGAACCTACGCTGCACTGCCTCAATAGCAAGGATGTTCCTCCTCAAATTAGGTGAAGGTCAAGAAGTTATGAAATACGTTTCTGCAGCACATATTTACACCAAACCCTTCCTCTTATAAAGTGAACGCTGCTGTTGGATGCAATCAGGATGAAACCTTGGTGCAAATTAATATTTAAGAAGGAACTGCAGATGCTGGAAAATCGAAGGTAGACAAAAATGTTGGAGAAACTCAGCGGGTGAGGCAGCATCTATGGAGCGAAGGAAATAGGCAACATTTCAGGCCGAAACCTTAGTAAGATTAAATGAGAACTACCAGTTTGAAGTTTGATCCTTATTTTATGAGGAATTACGATGAGGGATTACGTGAAGAAGCCCGCCAGACGCATGCACGTCATACTTCAAAGCAGCGGCGTGTAAACACAGAAACTATAGCCGAGGTGATATAGTAAGACTCAGAAGACTAGAACTACCAGATGATCTTTGCGATTATGGGGGCCGGGAGCGGAGGGCACGTAATCCCTCATCGTAACTCCTCATAAAATAAATATCAAACTTCAAGCTGGTAAGTTCTCGTTTAATCTTACTATTTTACTTCAGAGTCACGTGAGTGACTACGTGAAGATTTCAAAGCTCTGTGATTTCATGCCGTAGATCCATTCCATATGACACACTGCTTCAGTTGACACAGTAGTGAATAAATAATGTATTGAACATTGCTTCGAATTATCCAATAATTATTTTAATAATAATAAACAAAAGACAGTAATAACCCCTCTATCGCAGGGGGAAATTACAAATGAAATTTATAAAGTCAAAACAAACCAAACCAAACGGAACCCAGCACCCAAAACAGCATGCCCAAACCCTGGCACTGTCACTGCAGGTTTATCATAAAATTTAGAAAAAGTTGATTCTTTAGACCATCCTGCGGCACCGAGGATTTAGTCTAGCGACACGTCCTGCGCCTTCGCTGCGGATGTTGACGCCGCCCTAGTGGGAGTGAGATTTAAACACATGAGTGTCTACTCCAGCTAAATCCAAAACCTGTTTTAACCATCTAGAAATAGTTTCTACTGACACCTTTTTATAAGGTATTTTGTGGCTGATGAGCATTGCTGTCTCAGAACCTCTGAGACTCTTAGTTACCTCGATATATTGACTCAGGTGCTTAACTACACAAAACGTTTGGTCAACAGGGTATGCTTTAAAGATTACTTTGGTTCTGGCCATTCCTGGCCTGCTTTGTTTGATTAAATCAGACACATAAAATGTAATGTTATCTGCAGAAGAATACATGCTACTAGTCGTAACTTTTGCAATGTTTGCACTCTTTGCGCTGATACTAGCTCCATGAGCATAACCACTTTAAGTGTTAACTTTTGAAAAGACAATGACGTAATTGGAACCCATTGCCGAAGCAGTGTGAGAACTATACTGACATCCCAGATTTCTGTATATCTAGGCTTAGGAGGATCTTTGTTAAAAATTCCTCTCATGAATCGGGACACTAAAGGTTGAGACCCGATAGATTGTTGTTGTTCTGAAAACTGCCCTAAATAGGAGCACAAAGCACTCCGAGCACTATTAATGGCACTATTACTCAAGTGTTCATCAAAATGCAATGTATCAAGGAACTCCAATACATCCGGTATGCTTGCAGTATGATAAGATATATCTGACTGCAAACAAAACATCTCCCATTTCTTAATATGAGATACATATTGTTTCTTAGTGCTATCTCTCCAAGCTGCAGTTATTACATCCATGGTCCTGTTCGACAGTCCAAGGCCTTGGAACGATCTGGTCAGAAACCTGCAGATTAACAGATTAATACGATCATGTAACGGATGACTTTCTCCTGTTACTGGATGAAACACCAAATTACTGCAGGTGGGGACAGTCATGAATGGCTGGGGAACCACAGCTGTGTAGGCCAGTCCGGAACCACCAAAATGCCTGAGGCGGAGTCCTGCTCTATTTTGATGAGACATTGCCTAATCAGGCAGAATGGGGGAAAAGCATAAAATAATGTACGTCCCCAAATGTAGCGAGAATGCATCCACCGCTACTGCTCCTAGAGCTGGTTCCCACAAAACGTATTTAGGCAACTGGTGATTTAGCCTGGATACAAACAGATCAATATCTGGCAAACGATAGGGGCCGACAATCATTTAAAAAACATCAGGGTTTAACATCCATTCTATATTGCCATTGAACTTTCGTGACCTGTTGACTGCCACCACATTATCTATACCTGGTAGGTAGATAGCTGAGACCCAGATGTTTCTTGAAATACACCAGTGCCACATGAGGTTAGCCAGGTTATCATATGATACTGACCTTATTCCTCCCATGTGATTGATATATGGCACAGCCGTGGTATTATCAATCTGGAGTTGAACATGTAAAATTATTCATTGTTGAACAATAGGCTTTTAATCCATAGAATGCACCTAGCATTTCTAAGTAATTTATACCATGCCTGTGCAGGATTAAACCATCTACCACCACAGCTAGACTTGGTGTCTGTAGCTCCCCATCCCAGAGCACTCACATTTGTCTGTAAAACCACTGAAGGTTGCTGAACCAAAATGTTTTGGGTAAATTGTAGAATATTGATAATCCACCATTGTAATTCAGCTATGGGTCTGGTTGGTAACTGCATAGATCTATCAAAATGACCTGCATGTTCTTTAAGTGCTTGCTCTCTGGCTCTTTGCAGAATTTGATAGTGCAGAGGGCCAAACTCCACAGTAGGGAAAGCTGCCACCAATTTACCACTAACACTGGCTACTTCCCGGATGGAGGGATATTGTTTTTCAGAGAGACTAGTACAGACCTCCCTGATTTCCACAGCCTTGGTTGTAGGTAAAGTCACTGACATATCAAGTGAATCGATGACAAATCCCAAATAATCAATTTTTTTAGATGGCTCTAACTTGGATTTTGTTTGATGGACCAGAAATCATAATCTTTCAAACAGGTGTTTGGTTGCTGAAACCGAGTATTGCTTATGATTAAAATATCATCCAGATAAGCCATTACAATGTGATTCTGGGCCCGAAGTAGCGCCAGCCTGGGAGCTGAGGTTAACCCATTGGGTAATGCTTTAAATTGCCACAGCTGTCCCATCCAACTAAATTTCAAGTATTTCCGATACTGATGATGAATTGGTACTGAATAATAAGCATCTTTCAGATCTATAGTTGCCATATAGCAGCCCTGTGATAATAGCTGTTTAGCAGTATTGAAGGTGTCCATTTTTAAATGCCTATACTGAACATAGGTATTTAACTGGGTTAGATCCAGAATGACTCTACACCCCCCCATCTATTTCTGTCTGGGGAATATATTGGACACAAATTGTTGAGGATGGTTTGTCGTTCTCTCAATTACCCCTTTTTGGGACAAAACCATAATTTCCTCCTCCACCTGCTGAGTTTCTGGTGCAGAAAAAAAACAATATTCTATTAGGCATATTCCGTACAGGCGGATCAATTCCTGACATAAACTCTATTCGAGAGCCTGACACAGTGTCTAGTATAAACCGATCAGATGTAATGCAGCACCATTCATCATAAAACAATTGCAATCTACCCCCAACCAGAGGTTGTTCCCCAGAAATCTTATCCTGGATGGAATGAATCACCTGTGCCTCTACAATCGGCCTCAAAGTCCTCCTTCTTCCCATGTTGGGGTTTTAGCTGGGATTCACAGGCGGGTAATACCTTCGCCCCACTCTGCTTGGCCCTGCCCCTGGATCTGACCCCCTTCGCACTGAATATGATCTGCGAGGTGGCATCCTGGCAGAAGGGACGTATGTCTTCATGAGACCGATTGTTTTGGCCTCCTCCTCCAGGTCCTTCACTTGTTTAGGGAGGTCCACCCCGAATAAATAATCTGGGGCTTGCATGTTGGTGGACCCACACAAAGCTGCAAACCTTGGGTTCAGCATCGGCTTTATGGCTATTTTTCTTACGCAATTGACCTCAAAATATGCGTTACAGAACAGGGCCAGCATATCTTGTTGTGTGCCAGACATTGGTGCCCCCCGGACCATTTTTCCAAATGCCGTGATGCCTGCTGCCACCAACTTGAGGATGCGCTGAAACCTGATTTCCTGTCCCCGCATCGTTGCACTCATTTGTGCCCATATAGCAGAGTGGGCACCTTGAGCGACGCACAATTAACAGGTGTTTTATATCTTGTGGCCGTCTCATCCATAATTGTATCCTGGAGCTGGTGAGAAGCCATGTAATTAACATTGGCAGCCAGGTTCTCTTCCATGGCCTCACCAGTCGCGCTACGTTCGGGACACCTGGAACATAGCTCATGTGCTCTGGTGTGTGCTCATATGCAGGGACACCAGCTTCAGGGTCAGACTCCTCCTGCCCAGGCTCTCACAAGTCTTGCTCCAGGGAGGTCTCTTCCAGCCCTAAACGAGGTGCTGGAGAGGGTGATTCCCATTGATATCGGTAGGCATCGTAGTCCTCACTGTGTGGGCCTCTTTGAGAGGCTGCCTGGGGAATCCTAGAGGCACTGGTCCTCGATTGAAATATATCATGACTCATGACAGTCTGGAGCATCCTCGCCATTTAGTCGAGTCGTCCCCATATCTTCTTGTTATCTGGAGGGAAGTCTTCCTCACCATCAGACCCGTCAGATAAAACAGGTCTGACAACTTTCTTTTAGCTTTTCTTGATGTTGTGGTGCCCTCAGTGACTGGAGCTGATGGAGGCTGTTGAACTGCCGGTAAAGCAGCAGCCGGTATCGGAGCCGGCGTTACCGCACTTGTTATCACCCGACCCGATCTGCGGGATGGAACCGCGAGCCCGCGCGTTCCGCTCCGACTTCGAACAGTTTTCTTTACGGTACCCTCCATGACCACTAACTCCCGCTGGCTCCCGAGACAGATTTACAGAGCTTATATATTTGCAGGAAAAGTTAAAAAAACCCACTTACCTGTGAGTTTACTACTTACCGCTGGTGGAGCCGCGCTCTCCAGCCCGTCGGTGCGACATGCGTCGGACGTAATGACGCGCATGCGCCTGACGGGGCTTCTTCACGTAGTCACTCACGTGACTCCGAAGTAAAATTGATATTCTCACTTTTAGTTTAATTTTTTTTCCGTTAATGTTATTGTCACGTGTACCGAGGTACAGTGAAAATCTTCTGTTGCATGCTAACCAGTCAGGAGAAAGTCAAAACATGATTACAATCGAGCTCGCTACGTGATAGCATATAATGTTTGGTGCAAGGTAAAGCCTGCAACGTCTAGACACAAAATGCTGGAGTAACTCAGCGGAACAGGCAGCATCTCAGGAGAGTTTCAAACCAGCATCTGCGGTTCTTTCCTACACATAAAGTCCAACCAAGGATAGACCCAGGGTCACCAATGAGCCAATGCCTTTGCAACGATTCTGGATAGACAATAGATCCAGGGGCCACAGTTTAAGAATAAGGGGTAAGCCATTTAGAACGGAGATGAGGAAACACTTTTTCAATAGTCAATAGACAATAGACAATAGACAATAGGTGTAGGAGGAGGCCATTCGGCCCTTCGAGCCAGCTTCAATCAGTACCCCGTTCCTGCCTTCTCGCCATATCCCCTGACTCCGCTATCTTTAAGAGCCCTATCTAGCTCTCTCTTGAAAGTATCCAGTGAATCTGCCTCCACTGCTCTCTGAAGCAGAGAATTCCACAGACTCACCACTCTCTGTGAGAAAAAGTGTTTCCTCGTCTCCGTTCTAAATGGCCGACCCCTTATTCTTAAACTGTGGCCCCTGGTTCTGGACTCCCCCAACATCGGGAACATGTTTCCTGCCTCTAGTGTGTCCAATTCCTTAACAATCTTATATGTTTCATATAAGAAGAGTCTTGACCTGAAACGTCACCCATTCCTCCTATCCAGAGAAGCTGTCCCGCTGAGTCACTACAGCATTTTGTGTCTCTCTTTGGTGTAATCCAGCATCTGTCTTTCCTTCCTGCACACCACAGGCAAAGACGTGCAGGGCTGAAGAAGGGACTTGACTCGAAACGTCGCTTATTCCTTCGCTCCATCGATGCTGCCTCACCCGCTGAGTTTCTCCAACATTTTGGTCTACCTTCGATTTTTCCAGCATCTGCAGTTCTTTCTTAAACAAGACGTGCAGGTTTATAGGTTTAAATGATTCTGTAAATTGCCCCTAGTGTGTAGGGAGTGGATGAGAAAATGGGACAACATAGAACTGGGGTGAACGGGTGATCGCTGGTCGGCATGGACTTGGTGGGCTGAAGGGTCTGTTTCCACGCTGTGTCTCCAAACGCAACTAAACACCACAGCTTTTCACATCATTAATTTCAAATGAGGATGCAAAGCACTGGAGTAACTCAGTGGGTCAGGCAGCATCTCTGGAGAACATGGATAGGTGACGTTTCACAGAGTGCTGGAGTAACTCAGCGGGTCAGGCAGCATCTGTGGAGAACATGGATAGGTGACGTTTCACAGAGTGCTGGAGTAACTCAGTGGGTCAGGTAGCATCTGTGGAGAACATGGATAGGTGATGTTTCACAGAGTGCTGGAGTAACTCAGCGGGTCAGGCAGCATCTGTGGAGAACATGGATAGGTGACGTTTCACAGAGTGCTGGAGTAACTCAGCGGGTCAGGCAGCATCTGTGGAGAACATGAATAGGTGATGTTTCACAGAGTGCTGGAGTAACTTAGCAAGACCATATAACCATATAACCATATAACAATTACAGCACGGAAACAGGCCCTCTCGGCCCTTCCAGTCCGTGCCGACCATTTGTTTTCCCCTAGTCCCATCTACCTGCACTCAGACCATACCCCTCCATTCCCTTCACGTCCATATACCTATCCACTTTACTTTTAAATGTTAAAATCGATCCTGCCTCCACCACTTCTGCTGGAAGCTCATTCCACACAGCCACCACCCTCTGAGTAAAGAAGTTCCCCCTCACGTTACCCCTAAACGTTCCATCCCTTAATTCTCATGTCATGCCCTCTTGTTTGAATCTTCCCTACCCTCAATGGGAAAAGCTTATCCACGTCAACTCTGTCTATCCCTTTGATCATTTTAAAGACCTCAATCAAGTCCCCCCTTAACCTTCTGCGCTCCAAGACAGGCAGCATCTGTGGAGAACATGGATAGGTGATGTTTCACAGAGTGCTGGAGTAACTCAGCAGGTCAGGCAGCATATGTGGAGAACATGGATAGGCAACGTTTTAGGTCCTTGTGTACACATTTAACTGCAATGTTACTGTTTTCTTCTCCATGCCTGCGTTTTTCACAACTTGATGACAGTGTTGTGATCCACAAGTCTAATGTAGGAGTAACAATACTTACATCTAATGAGTGAACACAGACTATGGTGTTTTGGAAAATTCTGCAACACTTTGCCACATATATTCACCACACATACAGTCATACAGCATGGAAACAGGCCCTTCGGCCTACATTTTCGGTGCCGACCAAAATGTTTTCATCTCAGCTAGTCCCATTTGGTCCATATCCCACTCGAGGGAGGGAGAGGTGAGGGAGGGAGTGGGGGAGTGGAGAAGGAGGGGGGAGATAAGAGGGAGGGTGAAGAGGGGGAGGGAGTGATGGGGGGTGAGGGGAAATGAGCCGCGCCTGCGCGGTTGGGGGCTATGGGTGAGTGGTGGAATATTGCGTTGGGGAACGGGTGAGTGGTGGAATATTACGTTGGGGGAACGGGTCAGGAGGATAGGGAAAGGAGAGGGGTTATGGAAGGAGGAAGGGAGTCACTGAGGGTAGGGAGTGACTGGGAATAGGGGAAAGGAGAGGGAGGGAGAGGTGAGGGAGGGAGAGGTTAGGGATGGAGTGGAGGAAGTGACAAGGAGACGATAGAGAAGAAGGAGGTGAAGAGGAGGGGGAGGGAGTGTTGGGGATTCAAGATTCAAGATTCAAGAGCGTTTATTGTCGTGTGTCCCAGATAGGACAATGAAATTCTTGCTTTGCTTCAGCACAACAGGATATAGACAGCATGAATACAGAACAGATCTTAAGGGGTTGGACAGGCTTGCCATAAGTCCACCTTAAGGATAAGGGGGAAATCCTTGACCCGAGATATTTTTTTCACACAGAAGTGGTGATATAGAGGGGATACACACTGAATGGCCTACTTCCTGCACCTAATTTCTATGTTTTCTAATGTCCATATACCATTGTATAAATATATACACACATGGATAAATAAAACAGATAAAGTTCAAATAAACAGATAATGGGCTATTAATGTTCAGAGTTTTGTTTGAGTTGAGTTCAATAGCCTGATGGCTGTGGGGAAGAAGCTGTTCCTGAACCTGGACGTTGCAGATTTCAGGCTCCTGTACCTTCTACCTGAAGGCAGCGGGGAGATGAGTGTGTGGCCAGGATGGTGTGGGTCCTTGATGATGCTGCCAGTCTTTTTGAGGCAGCAACTGTGATAGATGCCCTCGATGGTAGGGAGGTCAGAGCCGATGATGGACTTTCTGCAGTCTTTTCCGTTCATGGGCGCTCAAGTTGCCGAACCAAGCCATGATGCAACGGGTCAGCATGCTCTCTACTGTGCACCTGTAGATGTTAGAGAGAGTCCTCCTTGTAATGAGTCACGCCTGCACAGTTGGGTGCTATGGGTGAGTGGTGGAATATTGTGTTGGGAGACCAGCCCTCTCACGCGACAAGGACCCAACGGGTCCCACTTGGGCAAGTGTCCCACTAAACCTTTCCCATCCACAGACCTGGCCAAGTGTCAATTTAGCAGGAAATTGCACAGCTGGGACAGCCGCTGCCTCATGGCGTCAGAGACCCAGGTTCCATCCCGACCACGAGTGCTGCCTGTTTGGAGTTTGCACGTTCTACCTGTGACCGTGTGGGTTCCTCCAGGTTACGCAAGGGGGGGTGGGTGTATGGAACGCTGGGTGTATGCCGGGGGAGGTGGTTGAGGCAGGAACTATCGAAACATTTGAGAAACAGGTACATGGATAGGGCAGGTTTAGTGGGATATGGGCTAAACACAGGCAGGTGGGACTAGTGTAGATGGGGCATGTTTTATCAGTCACCTTGTTGTGGTGGAGAAGCTTGTGTGGACCTGAGATCCTGAGAGCGATGCCGTCTGGAGCGATGCTCCTGGTAGGGCCACCCATGGCGGTAAGGTCGAGGGGGAGGTCTCTGACAGAGCAATCCAACCAAGACCTCAACGGTGGAACAGGCTGAGGACAATGACTGACCTTAGTGGAGCATCACAACGACTGGGAAGGCGGATGAAGGCTGCAGCAGAAAAGGGTCTCCGGTCGTCTTGGACTCCATGCCACTGGATCCCGACCCTGATCTGTCAAGGACCGTGGGGTGGCTGTCTGTGCACCAGTCTCCCCACGTTAAACAAAGTCATGCACAGGCGTTCCCCAACCCTGGAGACACCCATGGTCAGCCATGGGGGCCTAAGAGAAATATTAGTGTGGGCAAGTTGGACAGAAGAGCCTGCTTCCATGCTGTATGACTCTATGCTTTGGTTTTCTCCCACATCCCAAAGTCGTGGGAGGCTGCCGATTAATTGGCCCTGTGTAAATTGCCCCTATTGTGTCGGGAGTGGATGAGAAAGTGGGATAATAGACAACAGACCATAGGTGCAGGAGTAGGCCATCCGGCCCTGCGAGCCAGCACCGCCATTCAATGTGATCATGGCAGATCATCCACAATCAGTACCCCGTTCTTGCCTTCTCCCCATATCCCCTGACTCCGCTATTTTTAAAAGCCCTATCCAGCTCTCTCTTGAAAGTATCCAGAGAACCGGCCTCCACCGCCCTCTGAGGCAGAGAATTCCACAGACACAACTCTCTGTGTGAAACAATGTTTCCTCATCTCCGTTCTAAATGGCTTACCCGTTATTCTTAAACTGCGGCCCCTGGTTCTGGACTCCCCCAACATCACGAACATGTTTCCTGCCTCTAGCATGTCCAAAGCCCTTAATAATCTTATGTTTCAATAAGATCTCCATTCCTCCTAAATTCCAGTATACAAGCTATTCCAAGAGCCCTGAGCAGTACCTTTCAATTAATCTATGAATCATAGACACATTCAGGAGGAGGCATTGGCCCTTCAAGCCATTCATTGTGATCATGGCTGATCGTCCCCTATCAATAACCCGTGCCTGCCTTCTCCCCATATCCCTTGACTCCACTAGCCCCTAGAGCTCTATCCAACTATCTCTTAAATCCATCCAGTGATTTGGCCTCCACTGCCCTCTGTGGCAGGGAATTCCATAAATTCACAACTCTCTGGGTGAAAAAGTTTTTTCTCACCTCAGTCTTAAATAACCTCCCCTTTATTCTAAGACTGTGGCCCCTGGTTCTGGACTCACCCAACATTGGGAACATTTTTCCTGCATCTAGCTTGTCCAGTCCTTTTATAATTTTATATGTTTCTATTAGATCCCCCTCATCCTTCTAAACTCCACTGAATACAAGCCTCGACTTTTCAATCTTTCCTCATATGACAGTCCCGCCATCCCAGGGATCAATCTCGTGAACCTACGCTGCACTGCCTCAATCACAAGGATGTCCTTCCTCAAATTAAGAGACCAAAACTGTACACAATACTCCAGATGTGGTCTCACCAGAGCCCTGTACAACTGCCAAACGTTCACCCGCATTGCAATCCCGAAACTGGGCGTCCGAACAGGTCAGCAGGGAGCAGTTTCACCACAGGAGGGGGCCGTTGAGCCGGAAACAAATGGGGTAGTTGAGTCTCATAAAGACCTAATGGAAGATCCTCCCCCCCCCCCCCCCACCTTACACCCCACCCCCTCTCCTCTCTGCCCTGCCTGGATTCAAACCCATTTCTCCCCTCCCCCTCCTCCTGCTTTCCGTCAGCTGGCAACTCTTCAATCCGTCCGTCTCACACCTGTTTAATCTCTGGCCTTTGAACCAACCACCTGCCTCTCAAAGGCTCCACTCGTCTGAGTTCTCCTCTCACCTGCCACCCATTGTCCTGCCCCTCCTTCCATGGGAGGAACAGATCGGGTAGATGCACAGAGTCTCTTGCTCAGAGTAAGGGTGGCGCAGCGGCAGAGTTGCTGCCTTACAGCGAATGCAGCGCCGGAGACCCGGGTTCGATCCCGACTACGGGTGCTGTCTATACGGAGTTTGTACGTTCTCCCCGTGACCTGCGTGGGTTTTCACCAAGATCTTCGGTTTCCTCCCACACTCACAAAAACATACAGGTTTGTGGGTAAATGTAAAAATTGTCCCCAGTGTGTGTAGGATAGTGTCAGTGTGCGGGGATCGCTGGTCGGGCAGACCCGGTGGGCTGAAGGGCCTGTTTCCGCGCTGTATCGCTAAACTAAACTAGGCTAAACTAAAAAAAGTAGTGGAATTGAGAACTAGATGCAGTTTCAGTCTCTTCTAGTTTAAGGTGAGGCATTTTTCACACAAGAATTGTGAGTCTGTGGCATTCCCTGCCTCAGAGGGCGGTGGAGGCCGGTTCTCTGGATACTTTCAAGAGAGAGCTAGATAGGGAGTCAAGGGATATGGGGAGAAGGCAGGAACGGGCTATTGATTGGGGATGATCAGCCATGATCACATTGAATGGCGGTGCTGGCCATCCAAGGGCTGAATGGCCTACACCTGCGCCTTTTGTCTATAGAAAAGGACTCACATTCTGGGATAACTCAAAGTGGGTTAACCAGTCTGAAGAACGGTCTCGACCCGAAACGTCACCCATTCCTTCTCTCCAGAGATGCTGCCTGTCCCGCTGAGGTACTCCAGATTGTTGTGTCTATCGTGGGACAAACAGCATCCATGGAGAACATGGATAGGTGAGGTTTCAGGTCGAGACCATTCTTTAGACCCAACTTCATGGGAGCACCTGCAGTCGGGCTAGATAGGGCTCTTAAAGATAGCGGAGTCAGGGGATACGGGGAGAAGGCAAGAACGGGGTACTGATTGGGGATGATCAGCCATGATCACATTGAATGGCACTGCTGGCTCGAAGTGCGGAGTGGCCTACTCCTGCACCTATTGTCTATTGTCTGTTGTCTAAATTGTGGTGGGTGTATGGATCGAGCTGCCGGAGGAGGTACCTGTTCCCGATGTTGGGGGAGTCCAGAACCAGGGGCCGCAGTTTAAGAATAAGGAGTAAGCCATTTAGAACGGAGACGAGGAAACACTTTTTCTCACAGAGAGTCTGTGGAATTCTCTGCCTCAGAGGGCGGTGGAGGCAGGTTCTCTGGATTCTTTCAAGTGAGAGCTAGATAGGGCTCTTACAAATAGCAGAGTCGGGATATGGGGAGAAGGCAGGAACGGGGTACTGATTGGGGATGATCAGCCATGATCACATTGAATGGCGGTGCTGGCTCGAAGGGCCGAATGGCCTCTCCTGCACCTATTGTCTATTGTCTATAATAAAGGGGAGGCCATTTAAGACTGAGGTGAGAAAAAACTTTTTCACCCAGAGAGTTGTGAATTTGTGGAATTCCCTGCCACAGAGGGCAGTGGAGGCCAAATCAATGGATGGATTTAAGAGAGAGTTAGATAGAACTCTAGGGGCTAGTGGAATCAAGGGATATGGGGAGAAGGCAGGCACGGGTTATTAGGGGATGATCAGCCTTGATCACAATGAATGGTGGTGCTGGTTCGGAGGTCTGAATGGCCTCCTGCACCTATTTTCTATGTTTTCTATTAAGTTCAGCTCTTATGGGATTTGAGTAAGGAGCATGCAGTTGTACTAGGAGGGGTCACATGGTTGTGTAATGGGTCTCTTCTATCAGAATTTAGAAGATTGAGGGGATCTTATAGTTCTTAAGGGGTCAGCAGTCGTCATTTTCACACAGAGAGTGGTGAGTCTGCTCTGTGCTATATTTAAGAGGGAGTCTTGCTAACAGGGGTATGGAGAGAAGGCTACTTCAGCCATGATGCCTGATGAGAGCGATGCCAGCAAGTAGGTGGACATTGTTTTGTCCGTAGATCGGAGGCAACCAGGGATGCGGGTTAACAATTAAACACTCTTGACCCTTGCCATTTGCATTGGGACTTCCCAAAGTTGGGAAACATTGGTCATTATACCTCTGTAAACCTCACATTACCACAAGCAGCACTGGTTTTAAAAGATATTTGTCCACCTCATACTCATTAACCACTGTCTCCACATCAGGTCGGGGCTCCACGTAACCAGTGATAAGCCTGACACACAAGGCAAACACACACACACTGACAAGCAGGACTCAAATTGTTAATCTGGCCGAAGATAGACACAAAATGCTGGAGTAACTCAGCGGGACAGGCAGCATCTCTGGAGAGAAGGAATAGGGTGACGTTTCGGGTCGAGACCCTTCATCGGTCTAAGGAAGGGTCTCGACCCAAAATGTCACCTATTCCTTCGCTCCATAGATGCTGCCTCACCCGTTGAGTTTCTCCAGCATTTTTGTCCACCTTCTGTCTGAAGAAGGGTCTCGACCCGAAACGTCACCCATTCCTTCTCTCCAGAGATGCTGCCTGTCCCGCTGAGTTGCTCCAGCGTTTTGTGCCCACCTTTCAGTTTAAATCAGCATCTGCAGTTCTTTCCTACACGTGTTGCGGTCACGGTGGCGCAGCGGTAGAGTTGCTGCCTCACAGCGAATGCAGCGCCGGTGACCCGGGTTCGATCCTGACTACGGGTGCTGTCTGTATGGAGTTTGTACCTTCTCCCCGTGACCTGCGTGGGTTTTCTCCGAGATCTTCGGTTTCCTCCCACATTCCACCTTTGTAGGTTAATCGGCTTGTGGGTGTAGGATAGTGTTAATGTGCGGGGATCGCTGGTTGGCACGGACCCGGTGGGCCGAAGGGCCGGTTTCCGTGCTGTCTCTCTCAACTGGCCGTCCCATGCAAACACAGTTGGAAGGAACTTCCTTATCCAAGAGATACACGGCCTGACTCTGCCCACAGCTGGCTATGCACCTGTAAAGGAGAGCGGCAATTCCTAATGGTTTGGGAACAGCTCCATCCAAGATGACAAGAATTTGGCAGAGAATTGTGGACACAGCCCAGACCATCGCACAGACCAGAATCTCTTCCATCTCTGCTGGTTCTCTGGATGCTTTCAAGAGAGAGCTAGATAGGGCTCTTAAAGATAGCAGAGTCAGGGGATACGGGGAGAAGGCAGGAACTGATTGTGGATGATCAGCCATGATCACATTGAATGGCGGTGCTGGATCGAAGGGCCAATTGGCCTACTCCTGCACCTATTGTCTATTGTCTATTGACTCCATTTACACTCAGTGCTATTGTGCAGGGATCGCTGGTCAGCGCAGAAGGGCTTGTATAAAGCCAAGAGAAGGAGCTAAATGCAAAGAGTGAAATGGATGGAGGGATGTAAGAGGGTCGAGGGAAAGGAAAGAGTTGGGAAGAAAGAAGGAAAGGGCTTCTCTGTGTTGCACCCTATCACTCACCAGGCTTTATCCTGGCCCACCTCCTTCCTCTAGCTCTCTCCATCCTCCCCCCCCCCCCCGACTTTCTACTCCAACTAGTTTGAAGATGAGTCCCGACCCAAAACGTCTTCTTTCAATTCACCTCCACAGATGCTGCCTGACAACCAGGGGTTCCTCCAGCACATAGTTCCTTGCTCAAATTCCCAGCATCTGCAGTTTCTCTTGGTTCCCCCCAATCCCCCAAACTGATCAAGTTGACTGGTCTGAAACTCCGCTAATTTCAGTTTAGTTTCATTTGGAGATACAGCGCGGAAACAGGCCCTTCCGCCTACCGGGTCCGCACTGACCAGCGATCCCTGCACACTAACACTATCCTACACCCACTAGGGACAATTTTTACATTTACCAAGCCAATTAACCGACAAACCTGGACGCCTTGTATACTCAGGCATTTAGAAGGATGAGAGGGGATCTTTTTGAAACATATAAGATTATTAAGGGTTTGGACACGCAAGAGGCAGGAAACATGTTCCCGATGTTGGGGGAGTCCAGAACCAGGGGCCACATAGTTTAAGAATAAGGGGTTGGCCATTTAGACCGGAGATGAGGTAACACTTTTTCACACAGAGAGTTGTGAGACTGTGGAATTCTCTGCCTCAGAGGGCGGTGGAGGCAGGTTCTCTGGATACTTTCAATAGTCAATAGACAATAGACAATAGGTGCAGGAGTAGGCCATTCGGCCCTGCAGGCCAGCACCACCATTTAATGTGAGCATCCCCAATCAGTACCCCGTTCCTGCCTTCTCCCCATATCCCCTGACTCCACTAATTTTAAGAGCCCTATCTAGCTCTCTCGTGAAAACATCCAGAGAACCTGCCTCCACCAGCCTCTGAGACAGAGAATTCCAGAGAGAGTTAGATAGGGCTGTTGAAGATAGCAGAGTCAGGGGATATGGGGAGAAGGCAGGAACGGGGTACTGATTGGGGATGATCAGCCATGATCACATTGAATGGCAGTGCTGGCTGGAAGGGCTGAGTGGCCTACTCCTGCACCTATTGCCTATTGTCTTTGGAGTGTGGGAGGAATCCGTAGATCTCGGAGAAAACCCACGCAGATCACGGGGAGAACGTACAAACTCCGTTCAGATAAACACCCGTAGTCGGGATCGAACCTGGGTCTCCGGCGCTGCATTCGCTGTGAGGTAGCAACTCTGCCGCTGTGCCACAGTCACCGCCCCAATTTCGGGCTAATAATTGTTTTTACCGTACGGAGCTGGAATTTAAGGATGGCCCTGGAAAACGGAATCACTTTTCAACAACTCTCCATTTTATTCCCTCTCTTGCCATGGAACAAGGGAATTGAATGCAACATCTCCAAGTTTGCGGATGACACGAAGCTGGGGGGCAGTGTTAGCTGTGAGGAGGATGCTAGGAGGCTGCAAGGTGACTTGAATCAGTTGGGTGAGCGGGCAAATGCATGGCAGATGCAGTATAATGTGGATAAATGTGAGGTTATCCACTTTGGTGACAAAAACTGGAGGGTAGACTATTATCTGAATGGTGGCCAATTAGGAAAAGGGGAGATGCAACGAGACCTGGGTGTCATGGTACACCAGTCATTGAAAGTAGACATGCAGGTGCAGCAGGCTGTGAAGAAAGCGAATGTTAGCATTCATAGCAAAAGGATTTGAGAATAGGAGCAGGGAGGTTCTATTGCAGTTGTACAGGGTCTTGGTGAGACCACACCTGGAGTATTGCGTACAGTTTTGGTCTCCTAATCTGAGGAAAGACATTCTTGCCACAGAGGGAGTACAGAGAAGATTCACCAAACTGATTCCTGGGATTTCAGGACTTTCATATGAAGAAAGACTGGATAGACGCGGCTTGTACTCACTAGAATTTAGAAGACTGAGGGGGGATCTTATAGAAACTTACAAAATTCTTAAGGGGTTGGACAGGCTAGATGCAGGAAGATTGTTCCCGATATTGGGGAACTCCAGAACAAGGGGTCACAGTCTAAGGATAAGGGGGGAAGTCTTTTAGGACCGAGATGAGAAAAACATTTTTCACACAGAGAGTGGTGAATCTGTGGAATTCTCTGCCACAGAAGGTAGTTGAGGCCAGTTCATTGGCTATATTTAAGAGGGAGTTAGATGTGGCCCTTGTGGCTAAAGGGATCAGGGGGTATGGAGAGAAGGCAGGTACGGGATACTGAGTTGGGTGATCAGCCATGATCATATTGAACGGCGGAGCAGGCTTGAAGGGCCGAATGGCCTAATCCTGCACCTATTTTTCTATGTTTCTATGTTACTATGGAACCGACTGGAGTAAATGCGACAGAAAGCGGGGCCAGTGGTACAGCGGTTTATAGTCAGCGTCCAGACAGCGACACTTTAGGGGGAGAAAACTCATTTCGGTACCGCACTTAAAACCCCAATAGTCTTTGCTCCGGGGGCGACGCATCCGGTCAGCAAGGCTGCTGGTGAGGTACGACACACAACTGGTGTGGTTTGGGGCTCAATATTCCGCCCACCACCGGCGTGAGATCGAGTTCGGTTCCTCCGGGTGGAACGAGCAGGTCAAACTTCTGAAGCAACGTGACGAAGAACAGGAACAGCTCCACCTTGGCCAACGTCTCCCCAGGGCAGACTCTGCGACCTGCGACAAGCAACAGTTAACGAATCAGAGAGTGATACAGTGTGGAAACACCCTTGCGCACACCGGCCAACAATGTCCCAGCTACACTGGTCCCACCTGCCTGCTCTTGGTCCATATCCCTCCAAACCCGTCCTATCCATGCACCTGCCTGACTGTCTCTGGAGTATTGTGTGCAGTTTTGGTCCCCTAATTTGAGGAAGCTATTGAGGGAGTGCAGTGTAGGTTTACAAGGTTAATTCCCGGGATGGCGGGACTGTCATATGCTGAGAGAATGGAGCAGCTGGGCTTGTACACTCTGGAGTTTAGAAGGATGAGAGGGTATCTCATTGAAACATATATGATTGTTAAGGGCTTGGACACGCTAGAGGCAGGAAACATGTTCCCGATGTTGGGGGAGTCCAGAACCAGGGGCCACAGTTTAAGAATAAGGAGTAAGCCATTTAGAACGGAGACGGGGAAACACTTTTTCTCACGGGGAGTGGTGAGTCTGTGGAATTCTCTGCCTCAGAGGGTGGTGGAGGCGGGTTCTCTGAATGCTTTCAAGAGAGAGCTAGATAGGGCTGTTAAAAACAGCGGAGTCAGGGGATATGGGGAGAAGGCAGGAACAGGGTACTGATTGGAGATGATCAGCCATGATCACATTGAATGGCGGTGCTGGCTCGAAGGAGCAAATGGCCTCCTCCTACACCTATTGTCTATTGTCTATTGCCTATTGAAAGTATCCAGAGAACCGGCCTCCACCGCCCTCTGAGGCAGAGAACTCCACAGACTCACAACTCTCTGTGTGAAAAAGTGTTTCCTCATCTCCGTTCTAAATGGCTTACCCCTTATTCTTAAACTGTGGCCACTGGATCTATTGTCTATTCAATGTGGTCATGGCTCGAAGGGCCAAATGGCCTACTCCTGCACCTATTGTCTATTGTCTATTAAACATTGGGATAGACCCAGTCTCAACTACCTTCGCTGGCAGCTTGTTCCATACACCCACCACCCATTGTGTGAAAAAGTTATCCCTCAGATTCCTATTAAATCTATTCCCCTTCACCTTGAACCTATGTCCTCTGGTCCTTGATTCACCTACTCTGGGCAAGAGACTCTGTGCATCTACCCGATCTATTCCTTTCATGAATTTATACACCTTAGAATAAAGGAGAAGCCATTTAAGACTGTCATATGAGGAAAGATTCAAAAGACTGGGCTTGTATTCACTAGAGTTTAGAAAGATGAGGTGGGGTGGATCTTATAGAAACATATAAAATTATAAAAGGACTGGACAAGCTAGATGCAGGAAAAATGTTTCCAATGTTGGGCGAGTCCAAAACCAGGGGCCACAGTCATCCCCTGACTCCGCTATCTTTAAATGCTCTATCTAGCTCTCTCGAAAGTATCCAGAGAACCGGCCACCACCACCCTCTGAGGCACAGAATTAAACAGACTCACCACCCTCTGTGTGAAAAAGCGTTTCCTCATCTCCCTTCTAAATGGCTTACCCCTTATTCTTAAACTGTGTGGCACCTGATTCTGGACTCCCCCAACATCGGGAACATGTTTCCTACCTCTAGCGTGTACAAACCTTTAATAATCTTATATGTTTCAATAAGATCCCCTCTCATAACTCCTAAACTCCAGAGTATACAAGCCCAGCCGCTCCATTCTCTCAGCATATGACAGTCCCGCCATCCCGGGAATTAAACTGGTGACCCTACGCTGCACTCCGTCAATAGCAAGAATGTCCTTCCTCAAATTAGGGGACCAAAACTGCACACAATACTCCCGGTGCGGTCTCACTAGGGCCCATTCCTTCTCTCCAGAGATGCGTGTGTCTGTCTTCGGAACCAACCAGCATCTGCGGTTCCTTCCTTCACAGTTTCTCTTGACACGCCAAAGAGCCTGTCCCACATGGCGATTTTTCTCGGCGACTGCCGGCATCATTGACTGGCGTATCAGGTCACCAAAAAATACGTGGCGGTGGCGTGGCGTGATGACGTATTGACGCGCGGTGTTTATTCAAGTGTCCCAACATTTTTTTTGTCGCCGCTGGATTTTGAAAAATGCTAAAAATCTTTTGGCGACACTGATAATGACGCCGGCAGTCGCTGAAAAAAATTGTCAAGTGGGACAGGCCCGTGACTAGTTTAGTCAGACGTGGGCGCTCGGAACATGCAGGGAAGATCAGAGCGGAAAAAGGAAGGGAAAGTTACACTGGAGTTTTGTGAGACAGAGGGAAATGGTAAATTTACCAGTGCAGATGGTAAATACTGCCGGATTACTGATGAGTCTGAGCTGAAATCTCCATGTAATTCAACATAATGCCTCCATCAAGAGGAGACAGACAAAGCCCAGGGACGAAGTGTCAGACAGAGAGACTAATGTATTCCAAGACACGCAGAACAAACAGCAGGGAGCGTTAGGGCACCTTTCACAGGTATTTATAGAACATTATACACTGTGGAAGAGCCACGAATTCGGAACCACAGAATGTAAACCTTTCAAAGTGGAGGCTGGCAGTCAGAAAGACTAATGGAAGAGTTGCCAATATCTCGAGGGGGTGGAAGTTTTGTGGGATGACTTCAACTGCACATAAATCCACTTAAAGGATCCTCGCTTGTTTCTTCATCCAAGGCCACATCTTCCCATCTCCGCCACTTTCCGCAGAGACCGTTCCCTCCGCAACCCCCTGCTCAATTCGTCCCTTCCCACCCAAACCACCCCCTCCCCAGGTACCTTCCCCCTGCAACCGCAGGAGATGCAACACCTGTCCCTTTACCTCCTCCCCTCGACTCTGTCCAAGGACCCCGACAGTCTTTTCAGGTGAAACAGAGGTTCACTTGCACCTCCTCCAACCCCATCAACTGTGTCCGTTGTTCCAGGTGTGCACTCCTGTGTATCGGCGAGACCGAGCGATTCGCTGAACACCTCCGCTCAGTCTGTCTAAACCTACCTGATCTCCCGGTTGCTCAACACTTTAACTCCCCCTCCCATTCCCAATCTGACCTTTCTGTCCTGCGCCTCCTCCTTTGATAGAGTGAGGCCCAGCGCAAATTGGAGGAGCAGCACCTCATATTTCACTTGGGTAGTTTACACCCCAGCGGTATGAACATTGACTTCTCTAAGTTCAGATAGCCCTTGCTTTCCCCCTCTCTCCATCCCCTCCCCCTTCCCAGTTCTCCCAGCAGTCTTACTGTCTCCGACTACATTATATCTCTGTACCGCCCCATCCCTTTTTCATCAACTCTTGTACATCAGTCTATGAAAGTAAGCATGCAGGTACAGCAGGCAGTGAAGAAAACGAATGGCATGTTGGCCTTTATAACAAGAGGAGTTGAGTATAGGAGCAAAGAGGTCCTTCTGCAGTTGTACATAGCCCTAGTGAGACCACCCCTGGAGTATTGTGTGCAGTTTTGGTCCCCTAATTTGAGGAAGGACATTCTTGCTATTGAGGGAGTGCAGCGTAGGTTTACAAAGTTAATTCCCGGGATGGCGGGACTGTCATATGCGGAGAGAATGGAGCAGCTGGGCTTGTACACTATGGAGTTTAGAAGGACGAGAGGGGATCTTATTGAAACATACAAGATTATTAAGGGTTTGGACACGCTAGAGGCAGGAAACATGTTCCCAATGTTGGGGGAGTCCAGAACCAGGGGCCACAGTTTAAGAATAAGGGGTAAGCCATTTAGAACGGAGATGAGAAAACACTTTTTCTCACAGCGAGTTGGGAGTCTGTGGAATTCTCTGCCTCAGAGCGAGGTGGAGGCCGGTTCTCTGGATACTTTCAAGAGAGAGCTAGATAGGGCTCTTAAAAATAGCGGAGTCAGGGGATATGGGGAGAACGCAGGAACGGGGTACTGATTGGGGATGATCAGCCATGAGCACATTGAATGGCGGTGCTGGCTCGAAGGGCCGAATGGCCTACTCCTGCACCTATTGTCTATTGTCTCCCCTGACATCAGTCTGAAGAAGGGGCTCGACCTGAAAGATCACCTATTCCTTCGCTCCATGGATGCTGCCTCACCCGCTGAGTTTCTCCAGCATTTTGTCTACCTTCTGTCTCTGTCTCTCACAGTTTTATCTACTTCCATCACAATGACAATCTTGGAATCCTTGTTTGTGGTCAATATCCCAGGTGAGTTACCTGTGGAAAAGGGGATGAAGGCGTCCCTCTTCACAAACTTGCCGGCTGTGTCCAAGAAGTGACCTGGGTTGAATTCATCCGGCGTTTCCCATTGGGATTTATCGTAGAGCACCGAGGCTAGTAAAGGAATGACGTAGGTTCCCTGTGGAAAAACGCACAGGAGTCACCCAGTAACATCTGTTGGCTACCAAGATGACTGTCTCAGCCGAGAACCAAAGACAAATTTTCACACAAAGGGCGGTGGGTGTGTGGAACAAGCTGCCACAGGAGTTAAGGCTGGGACTATCCCAATGTTTAAGGAACAGTTAGACAGGTACATGGATAGGGCAGGTTTGGAGGGATATGGACCAAGCGCAGGCAGGTGGGGCTAGTGTAGCTGGGAAATGTGGGTCAGTGTGGGCAAGTTGGGTCGAAGGGCCTGTTCCCACACTGTATCACTGTACAACGGGATCTGGGGGTCCTTGTTCATCAGTCAATGAAAGTAAGCCTGCAGGTACAGCAGGCAGTGAAGAAAGCGAATGGCATGTTGGCCTTTATAACAAGAGGAACCGAATATAGGAGCAAAGAGTCCCTTCTGCAGTTGTATAGGTGAGACCACACCTGGAGTATTGTGTGCAGTTTTGATCCCCTAATTTGAGGAAGGACATTCTTGCTATTGAGGGAGTGCAGCGTAGGTTTACATTCCCGGGATGGCGGGACTGTCATATGTTGATAGAATGGAGCGGCTGGGCTTGTATACTCTGGAGTTTAGAAGGATGAGAGGGGATCTTATTGAAACATTTAAGATTATTAAGGGTTTGGAGACGCTAGAGGCAGGAAACTTGTCCCGATGTTGGTGGAGTCCAGAACCAGGGTCCACAGTTTATGAAAACCGGTAAGCCATTTACAACGGAGGCGAGGAAACACTTTTTCACACAGACAGTTGTGAGTCTGTGGAATTCTCTGCCTCAGAGGGTGGTGGAGGCCGGTTCTCTGGATAGTTTCAGGAGAGAGCTAGATGGGCTCTTAAAGATAGCGGAGTCAGGGGATATGGGGAGAAGGCAGGAACGGGGTACTGGTTGTGGATGATGAGCCATGATCACATTGAATGGCGGTGCTGGCTCGAAGGGCCGAATGGCCTACTCCTGCACCTATTGTCTATTGTCTATTGTCAAAGGGCGGTGGGTGTGTGGAACAAGCTGCCACAGGAGGTAGTTGAGGCTGGGACTATCCCAATGTTTAAGAAACAGTTAGACAGGTGTACGGATAGGACAGGTTTGGAGGGATATGGACCAAATGCGGGAAGGTGGGACTAGGGTAGCTGGGAAATGTAGGCCGGTGTGGGCAAGCTGGGCTGAAGGGCCCGTTTCCACACTGCATGACTCTATGACAATTAGCCTGGGAAACAATGACTGTCTACATGGATCTTACATTGGTCAACCACAGCGGCACAGCGGTAGAGTTGCTGCCTCACAGCGCCAGAGACCCAGGTTCGATCCCGACTACGGGCGCTGTCTGTCCAGAATTCATACAGTCCCCCTTCGACCTGCGTGGGGTTTCTCCAAGGTCTTCCGTTTTCTCCCACACTCCAAAGACGTACAGGATTGTAGGTTAATTTGCTTGGTATAATTGGAAAATTGTCCCTAGTGTGTGTAGGACAGTGTTAGTGTGCGCTGATCGCTGGTCGATGCAGTCTCGGTGGGCCAAAGGGACTGTTTCCACGCTGTATCTCTGAACTAAACTTAACTAAAACTAACCAGGCACAGCGGTAGAGTTGCTGCCTCACAGTGCAGAGACCTGGGTACAATCCCGACTACGGGTGCTCCGGTTTCCTCCCACACTCCAAAGACGTACAGGTTTGTAGGTTACATGGCTTGGTATAAATGTAAATAGTCTTTAGTGTGTGTGTGTAGGATGGTGTTAATGTGCGCGGATCACTAGTCGGTGCAGATTTGGTGGACCAAAGGGCCTGTACCTGCTCTGTAAGAATAAGCGGTCGACCATTTAGGACCGAGATGAGGAAAACCTTTTTCACCCAGAGAGCTGTGAATCTGTGGAATTCTCTGCCACAGAAGGCAGTGGAGGCCAATTCACTGGATGTTTTCAAGAGAGAGTTAGATTTAGCTCTTGGGGCTAACTGATTCAAGGGATATGGAGAAAAAGGAGGAACGGGGTACTGATTTCAGATGTTCAAGAAGGAACTGCAGATGCTGGAAAATGGAAGGTAGACAAAATTGCTGGAGAAACTCAACGGCTGCGGCAGCATCTATGGAGCAAAGGAAAAAGGCAACATTTCGGGTCTGAGGAAGGGTTTCGGCCCGAAACGTTGCCTATTTCCTTCGCTCCATAGATGCTGCTGCACCCGCTGAGTTTCTCCAGCACCTTTGTCTACTGATTTTAGATGATAGAAACATAGAAACATAGAAAATAGGTGCAGGAGTAGGCCATTCGGCCCTTCGAGCCTTCACCGCCATTCAATATGATCATGGCTGATCATCCAACTCAGTATCCTGTACCTGCCTTCTCTCCATACCCCCTGATCCCTTTAACCACAAGGGCCACATCTAACTCTCTCTTAAATATAGCCAACAAACTGGCCTCAACTGCCTTCTGTGGCAGAGAATTCCACAGATTCACCACTCTCAGTGTGAAAAATGATTTTCTCATCTCGGTCCTAAAAGACTTCCCCCTTATCCTTAAACTGAGGAAAGACATTCCAATCTGAGTAAAGACATTCTTGCCATAGAGGGAGTACAGAGAAGGATCACCAGACTGATTCCAGGGATGGCAGGACTTCCATATGAAGAAAGACTGGATAGACTCGGCTTGTACTCGCTGGAATTTAGGAGATTGAGGGGGGATCTTATAGAGGCTTACAAAATTCTTAAGGGGTTGGACAGGCTAGATGCTGGAAGATTGTTCCTGATGTTGGGGAGCTCCAGAACAAGGGGTCACAGTTTAAGGATAAGGGGGGAAGTCTTTTAGGACCAAGATGAGAAGATCTTTTTTCACACAGAGAGTGGCGAGTCTGTGGAATTCTCTGCCACAGAAGGTAGTTGGGGCCAGTTCATTGGCTATATTTAAGAGGGAGCTAGATGTGGCCCTTGTGGCTAAAGGGATCAGGGGGTATGGAGAGAAGGCAGGTACAGGATACTGAGTTAGATGATCAGCCATGTTCATATTGAATGGCGGTGCAGGCTCAAAGGGCCGAATGGCCTACTCCTGCACCTATTTTCTATGATTTTATGATTCTATGATTAAACTGTGACCCCTTGTTCTGGACTTCCCCAACATTGGGAACAATCTTCCTGCATCTAGCCTGTCCAACCCCTTAAGAATTTTGTAAGTCTCTATGAGATCCCCCCTCAAACTTCTATATTCCAGCGAGTACAAGCCGAGTCTATCCAGTCTTTCTTCATGTGGAAGTCCTGCCATCCCAGGAATCAGTCTGGTGAACCTTCTCTGTACTCCCTCTATGGCAAGAATGTCGGGGGATGCTATGGCAAGAATCAGCCACGATCATATTGAATAGCTGGCTCAAAGGGCTGAATGGCCTCCTCCTGATGTTTCTATCTCTAGTTCAAGTTCAAACCTATTGTCACATGCACCAATTAAGGGACAGTGATATTTGAGTTAAAGTAAATCAAGGTAAACTCGAAAGACGTACAGGTTTGTAGGTTAATTGGCTTGGTATAAATATAAAATGTCCTAAGTGTGTGATAATGTGTGCGGATCGCTGGTCGATGCCTGTTCCTGCACTGTATCTCTAAAACTAAAAGCCAAAAAGAGGAGGTAGTTGGAACCTATGACACTAACTGACACCGTGATTTATATCACGGCCCTGTGTTGGATGCCCACCTTAGGGATGAAGTAGCCTTGGAAGTTGAGGTCAACAGTGGTGGACCTGGGGATGCCCAGCGGGGCGATGTTGGCAAACCGCTGGACCTCGTGAATGACCGCGTCCGTGTAGGGCATGTGCTTACGGTCTTCCATACTGGGCAATCGCTCCGAGCCGATCACTTGGTCGATTTCTTCCTGAACCTTCCCTACAAGAGGAAAGGAGTTTAAGCTTCTTAGTTTTAGTTTGAGGGTGCACAGCGCAGAAACAGGCCCTTCGGCCCAACGAGTCCGCGCCGACCAGCGATTGCCCCGTACACCTACGCTAGCCTACGCTACACCACTCGTGAGACCACACCTGGAGTATTGTGCGCAGTTTTGGTCTCCAAATTTGAGGAAGGGCATTCTTGCTATTGAGGGAGTGCAGCATAGGTTCACCAGGGATGGCGGGACTGTCAGATGCTGAGAGAATGGAGCGGCTGGGCTTGTACACTCTGGAATTTAGAAGGATGAGTGGTTATCTTGTTGAAACATATAAGATTATTATGGGTTTGGACACACTAGAGGCAGGAAACATGTTCCCGATGTTGGGGGAGTCCAGAATCAGGGGCCACAGATTAAAAATAAGGGGAAAGCCATTTAGAAAGGAGATGAGGAAACACTTTTTCTCACAGAGAGTTGTGAGTCTGTGGAATTCTCTGCCTCAGAGGGAGATGGAGGCCGGTTCTCCGGATGCTTTCAAGAGAGAGCTAGATAGAACTCTTAAAGATAGCGGAGTCAGGGAATATGGGGAGAAGGCAGGAATGGGGTACTGATTGGGGATGATCAGCCATGATCACATTGAATGGCGGTGCTGGCTCGATGGGCCGAATGGCCTACTCCTGCACCTATTGTCTACTGTCACTAGTTCAGTTTAGTTTATTGTATACCTCTGGGACAATTTACAATTATTCCAAGCCAATTAAGCTACAAATCTGTACGTCTTTGGAGTGTGGGGGGAAACCGGAGATCCCGATGAAAAACCACGCAGGTCACGGAGAAAAGGTACAAACTCCGTCCAGACATCACCCATAGTCAGGATCGAACCCGGGTCTCCGGCGCTGTGAGGGAGCAACTCTACCGCAGCGCCATCGTGCCGCCCACGGTGGGACTCTTCACAGACCCCATCCATTACTGAGTATTGAGCTTGTGGTAGCATGCATGATATCAGACCACCAGGGGGCGCCGCACGATTGGCAGCCCCGCCAGCGGTCTGTTTTTTCGTCTTTTTATAAAATTGGTAATGCGTTTTAAAAGTCTGAAAAAGCTTTTTTTCAGTTCCTTACCCTGCCGGAGATGTGATTAATTTTCGGATCGCATCTCCGGGCGCTCTGCGGCCTACCATCGATGGAGCTGGAGGCTTGCTCGGACTGACTTTCAGCCCCACCGCAGGGCGTGGACTTAACATCGGAGCCGGTCTCTTGCCTGGGATCGTTCCAACCGCGGCCTGCGGACTTTACATCGAGAGCTCGCAGCCTCGGGGGTGAGGCCAAGTCGGGAGCTCCAACGACGCAGAGGTTCGACCAGCCCCGACCCGGGGTCAGATCGCTCGGCGCGGGGGAGCTGACATCCCCCCCGATGCAGGAGTGATCGCCCCGATGCGGAGAGCCAAAACGCCGCGGGCTACGGGACTCAAGATCGTCCCGTCAACGGAGGGCTCAAGGCCCCCGGCCGCGGGAGAGCAAAGAAGGGAAGAGATTTGTGTGTGTGTGTGTGTGTGTGTGTGTGTGTGTGTGTGTGTGTGTGTGTGTGTGTGTGTGTGTGTGTGTGTGTGTGTGTGTGTGTGTGTGTGTGTGTGTGTGTGTGTGTGTGCACTGCCTACCCTGACTAAAATTATGAAATGGCAATTATTAAATATAAATAGTAAAGGCATGGGAGAATTATGCCTCTCTAAGTGATGGATCTCTTAGGTAGGCTTAATTCTCCGTGCCTTTCGTTCGCAGCGCTTGTAACACGGGAAGGTCTGAGCAGCCCACGGGCCGTCAGCGCTGCCTGAGCCGTCAGTTTCAAGGGGAGCTGCAGAATACTGCGCATGCCCAGCGCGAGTTTCTTGGCGGGATTTTTGAATATGGATTGCCATTATTTTAATAGTTTCTCAGGAAACAAAGAGTGAAGAATGGACTTAATCTACCAATAACGTGGTAAGTGCATTTCTTGGTGCTTAATTTTTATAAATGCTGTATTTCCCGGGGTGGGGGGAGAGCTCCGTTCACAGTGTTTGGGGAGTCTGGCGTTGTGAAGAAGAGATTCGGGGTCAGTAACCCACTTGCCACGCTCCGGTCTGAACGCAGGTAGATGGGACTAGGTGAGAGTAAGTGTTCGGCACGGAGTAAAAGGGCGGAGATGGCCTGTTTCCGTGCTGTAATTGCTATATGGTTTTATTGTGGCTGGGGAGTGAATTAGCTTGGGCGGCTGCCGCAGCACTCCGGACACAGACAGCACAACTGGCCGCCACTTCGAGGAAGGAAGCAGCTCGGGTGACTGACTTTGAGCGGCCGCCGGGACTCTGCCACTTCAGCCCCGTCTGCTAGTCCCCGTCTCCTCTGGCTGTGCTCTCCGTCTGAACATCTCTCACCTGCCGCTCGCCGGCCGGCATCCCGCAAATCTTTAAATTCCGACAGCGCGTTCACGGGACCAGTTGAGGTTACTCAGCTGTGGGAATTTAAGGATTTGCGGGATGCGGTTGACATGAGCGAAGCCGGCGAGCGGCAGGTGAGAGATGTTCAGACGGAGAGCACTGCCAGAGGTGAGCGGGCCGGCAGAAGGCGCTGAAGTGGCAGCCGGTTCTGTTGTCGGGTCCCGGCGGCCACTCGCACCCGAGCTGCTTCTATCCCCAGAAGTGGCGGCCAGTTCTGCTGTCCGTGCCCGGAGCGCTGCGGCAGCGGTGAGTGAGTTACTGACCCCCCTCCTTCTCAACACTCCTGCCCTCCCCGCATCTTTAACCCCTGGCACAGACTCTCCACGCGCTGTGAGGAACTCTCCCTCCAAATGGACCCTTGAATTAGTTTTGTCATTCATTAAGATGACAACTGATTCAACGTCCCGGTGTGCTCCCGTTTTTCCCACCATCTCTCCACCTGCCTTCATCCTCCGCCCCCCACCCATTCAGTGCTTAGAAAATGAAGGAGATTGAGAAGCCTTGGTAAAATTGAATTGTTACTTATTTTTTACGAAGAGAACAATCTGCGCATGCGCGGTTTAAGTTTTTTTTTAAAAACCGGTGACTGCCTACCCTAAGTAATTACTCACGGCACGTGCCTGCTCTAAACTAAACTAGCAAGTGGGCTGAGGAATGGTTAAAGGCGCTTAATACAGACTAGACTAAGTGCAGACCTGTTGGGTCTGCTCCCCCAACACAATATTCCACCACTCACCAGTTCCCCCAATGCAGCCCGTTCCCCCAACACAATATTCCAGCACTCACGCATAGCCCCCAACTGCGCAGGCACAGCTCATTTCCCCTCATCCCCCTCTTCTTCACACACCCTCTTTTTTCCCCTCCTCCTTTCCTCCCCTCCCCCAATCCCTCCCTCACCTCTCCCTCCTTCTCCTTTCCCCTACCCTCAGTCACTCAGTCACTCCCTCCCCCCCTCCCCCCTCTCCCTATCCACCTCCTATCTCTCTATCCCTCACTGCCCTCTTCTTCTGTTCCCCACTCTCTACCTCCCCACTCCTCTCCCTCTATTCCCCCTCCTCCCCCACCCTCCCTCCTCACCTCCCCACACTTTCCCCCCCGTCCCCCTCTCTTCCCCCTCCACTTCCTCAATCCCCCCCCTCTCCCTCCTCACCTCCTCAGGGTTTGCCCCTCTCCTCCTCCGCTCCCCCAATCCCTCCCTCTCCTCTCCCTCCCCGTTCCCCTACCCATAGTCACTCCCTCCATAACTCCTGCGCGTCTTTTAAGATATTTTAAATCTTAATAACTTTTAAAATATACCATCGATCGGGACAAAACTTGGAGCCCTTGCAGCACAGGAGAATGGTGATTAAGGTGGCGAAAAATCGTAGCGCTATCAGGTACCGTTTTTGCGCAAATAGAAAAAAAGCAGAGAGCGCAAGTTCAGAGTACAACCGTCGGGGTCTGGGAATGGCTGAGGTCTCCGCTTACTCTGGATGTCGGGGTATTTCATCATGATGAACATCGCCCATCGTATGGTGGTCGCCGCGGTGCCCATCCCAGCGATGAAGAGATCGCTGGTGGTGATCAGGAGATTCTTCTCATGGAAGTATGTGTCCGGGTTTCCCGACTCCTTGGGGAAAGAGAATCACACAACAGTCACGGGGAGAGCGTGCGAACTCCACATTGGCAGCACCCGTAGTCAGGATCGAACCCGGGTCTCCGGCGCTGCGAGGCGGCCCCACCACGCTGCCCCAACCACATCTGTGATTGTGTGGGAAGGAAATACAGATGCGGGTTTAAACCGAAGAGAGACGCAAAAAGCTGGAGCAACTCAGCAGGTGGGACAGCATCTCCAGAGGAAGGAAATAGGTGAAGTTTTGGGTCGAGACCCTTTTAGGACACAGGGGAAAGGAGAACTAGAGATATTAGAGAGATATAGAACAAATGAATGATACGCAAAAAAGTAACGATGATGAAGGAAACAATAGACAATAGGTGCAGGAGGAGGCTATTCGGCCCTTCGAGCCAGCACCGCCATTCACTGTGATCATGGCTGATCATCCCCAATCAGTACCCCGTTCCTGCCTTCTCCCTATATCCCCCTGACTCCGCAATCTTTAAGAGCCCTATCTAGATCTCTCTTGAAAGCATCCAGCAATTCTTCTGCCACCCTCTGAGGCAGAGAATTCCACAGACTCAAACCTCTGTGAGAAAAAGTGTTTCCTCGTCTCCTTTCTAAATGGCTTACCCCTTATTCTTAAACTGTGGCCCCTGGTTCTGGACACCCCCAACATCGGGAACATGTTCCCTGCCTGTGGAATTCTCTGCCTCAGAGGGCGGTGGAGGCCGTTTCTCTGGACACTTTCAAAGGAGAGCTAGATAGGGCTCTTAAAGATAGCGGAGTCAGGGGATATGGGGAGAAGGCAGGAATGGGGTACTGATTGGGTATGGTCAGCCATGATCACAGTGAATGGCGGGGCTGGCTCTAAGGGCTGAATGGCCTACTCCTACACCGATTGTCAATTGTCTCTTACAGGTGATTTAATGCATGCCATCCGGGGCGGGATGGGGGCAGGATCCATGTGTACACGTGATAGGTGTGGCCCGCCATCCGCTCACAGACATGCGTCTCGGCCCCTATGCAGAACAGGGTTGCTGACCCCCTGGTCTATGTCATCTGTGGTTGCATCCCTACCTCTTGCTGCTTCACAAAGTAGGTATCGATGAAGCTCCGGATGTCGTTTTCGTTCAGCTCCTGGCGTTTGGTTTTGATGATGTCCTCCAGGCAGGTCTTCAACTTTTTGAAGTGCGTGCAGATCTCCTTGTGGCTCCCAGGTAGGAACCTCAGAAAGGGGTAGGCGTTGTACACCTGCAAGTATTTAACTGGATCAGTAACAATACACAATAGACAACAGGCAATAAACAATAGGTGGACAAAAATGCCGGGGAAACTCAGTGGGTGCGGCAGCATCTATGGAGCGAAGGAAATAGGTGACGTTTTGGGCCAAAACCCTTCTTCAGACTCATACCCTTCTTCAGAAGGGTTTCGGCCCGAAACGTTGCCTATTTCCTTCGCTCCATAGACGCTGCTGCACCCACTGAGTTTCTCCAGCATTTTTGTCTACCTTCGATTTTCCAGCATCTGCAGTTCCTTCTTGAATAGACAATAGGTGCAGGAGTAGGCCATTCGGCTCTCCGAGCCAGCACTGCCATTCAATAGAGATGAGAAAATCATTTTTCACACAGAGACTGGTGAATCTGTGGAATTCTCTGCCACAGAAGGTAATTGAGGCCAGTTCATTGGCTATATTTAAGAGGGAGTTAGATGTGGCTAAAGGGATCAGGGGGTATGGAGAGAGTGGCAGGTACAGGATACTGAGTTGGATGATCAGCCATGATCATGTTGAATGGCGGTGCAGGCTCGAGGGGCCGAATGGTCTACTTCTGCACCTATTATCTATGTCTATGTTTCTATGATCATGACTGATCATCCACAATCAGTACCCCGTTCCTGCCTTCTCCCCATATCCCCTGACTCCACTATCTTTAAGAGCCCTATCTAGCTCTCTCTTGAAAGTATCCAGAGAACCGGTCTCCACCGCCCTCTGAGGCAGAGAATTCCACAGACTCACCACTCTCTGTGAGAAAAGGTGTTTCCTCGTCTCCATTCTAAATGGCTTACCCCTTATTCTTAAACTGTGGCCCCTGGTTCTGGACTCCCCCAGCATCGGGAACATGTTTCCTGCCTTTTGCCTGATGGGAGAGGGGAGAAGAGGGAGTGGCGGGGTGAGACTGGTCCTTGATGATGCTGCTGGCCTTGCCGAGGCAGCGTGAGGTATAGATGGAGTCAATAGAAGGAAGGTTGGTTTGTGTGATGGTCCGGGCTGCGTGCATACGATTCGCGGCAACTTCTTGCGGTCACGGATGGGGCTGTCCCCAAACCAAGCTGTGATGCACCCTTGCAAAATGCTTCCTGTGGCGCACCTGTTGAAGTTGGTGAGAGTTATAGGGGACATGCCAAACTTCCTAATCCCGCTAGGGAAGTAGAGGGTAGACAAAAAAGCTGGAGAAACTCAGCGGGTGAGGCAGCATCTATGGAGCAAAGGAATAGGTGACGTTTTGGGTCGAGTCCCATCTTCAGATTGATGTGGGGGCGGGCGGGAAAAAGAAAGGAAGAGGCAGAGACAGTGGGCTGCGGGAGAGCTGGGAAGGGTAGTGGAAGGGGGGAGAAAGCAGGGACTACCTGAAATTGGGGAAGCCAATGTTCATACGGCTGGGGTGCAAACTACCCAAGTGAGGAGCTAGCTGCTCCTCCAGTTTACGGTGGGACTCACTCGGGCCATGGAGGAGGCCCAGGACAGGAAGGTCGGATGCCATGCAGGAGTGGTCGATGATGGAGATGCTAAGTAGAGGCGTCGGGGAGGGTCAGAGGAGGCTCAGTGACGACGTTACAGTGAACCTTACCAAACACCACAACCGGGCGAGGAAAGCAGCAGAGGTTACCTGGACCATGGGGCTACCAAGCAGCCGAAAGCTTTCGTGGACCAGGTTTCCTATGTTCAGGAAGGCCTCGTCTTCGTAATCGAACCTCTCTCCAAACACGATGGAACAGATGACGTTGGCCGTGGCAAAGTTTGTAATGATGTCTGTGTTGAACGGCTGAGCTGAAAACATAAAGACACAGAGGACAAGGTAGACAGAAATGCTGGAGGAACTCAGCGGGTGAGGCAGCATCTATGGAGCGAAGGAATAGGTGACGTTTCTGGGTCGAGACCCTTCTTCAGACTGATGTGAAGGTTGGGGATGGGGGGGCGGGAAGAAGAAAGGAAGATGCGGAGACAGTGGGCTGTGGGAGAGCTGGGAAGGGGAGGGGAAGAGGGAGAAAGCAAGGACTACCTGATATTGGAGAAGTCCATGTTCATACCGCTGGTATGAACATACCGCTCGACATGAGAATTAAGGGACAGAAGTTTCGGGGTAACGTGAGGGGGAACTTCTTTACTCAGAGGGTGGTGGCTGTGTGGAATGAGCTTCCAGCAGAAGTGGTGGAGGCAGGATCGATTTTAACATTTAAGAGTAAAGTGGATAGGTATATGGACGTGAAGGGAATGGAGGGGTATGGTCTGAGTGCAGGTAGATGGGACTAGGGGAAAACAAATGGTCGGCACGGACTGGAAGGGCCGAGAGGGCCTGTTTCCGTGCTGTAATTGTTATATGGTTATATGTTATATGGTGTGTAAACCTCCAAAGCAAATATGTGGTGCCGCTCCTCCAATACGCGGTGGGCCTCACTCTGGCCATGGAGGAGGCCCAGGACAGAAAGGTCGGATTGGGAATGGGAGGGGGAGTTGAAGTGCTGAGCCACCGGGAGATCAGGTTGGTTATTGCGAACCGAGCGGAGGTGTTGGAGGAAGTGATCGCCAAGCCTACGCTTGGTCTCACTGAGCATAGAAATGCACGGCAATAGTAATGATTTTAATCGCGTTACATGATGTGATGCAAGTGTTACTACAAGATTTTCCCAGCACAGAAGCGGGCTGTTCAGGCCAACGGCTCAGTGCCAGTTGCTGTTGCGATGACAGGCAGACTGGGTGGGTGTCCGACGCCTGTGTTGGCGCAGGTACTTGTGTGTCTGCAGGTCAGGCGGCATCTGTGGAGGGGGAAGCTTGTTTAATGCCCCAGATCGAGGAGCCTGCATCAGGAAGAAGCAAGCTGAAACAAATTTGTTTTCTCTCAATAGACAATAGAAATTAGGTGCAGGAGGAGGCCATTCGGCCCTTCGAGCCAGCACCGCCTTTCAATGTGATCATGGCTGATCATCCCCAATCAGTACCCCGTTCCTGCCTTCTCCCCATATCCCCTGACTCCGCTATCTTTAAGAGCCCTGTCAAGCTCGCTCTTGAAAGTATCCAGACAACCGGCCTCCACCGCCCTCTGAGGCAGAGAATTCCACAGACTCACAACTCTCTGTGAGAAAAAGTGTTTTCTCATCTCTGTTCTAAAGGCTTACCCCTTATTTTTAAACTGTGTGTGGCCTCTGGTTCTGGACTGCCCCAAAATCGGGAACATGTTTCCTGCCTCTAGCGTGTCCAAACCCTTAATAATCTTATATGTTTCAATATGAAGCCCTCTCATCCTTCTAAACTTGAGAGTATACAAGCCCAGCCACTCCATTCTCTGAGCATATGACAGTCTCGCCATCCCGTTCCCACTTCTGAAGAAGGATTTTCTCCCTGAAACATTAACTTTCTGTTTGTCTTTCTATGAATGCTGAGCATTTCCAATAGTTTCTGGGTTTTTTAAGTAAGTATGTAAGTATGTTTATTGGCCCAGTATTCACATACAAGGAATTTGCCTTGGTGCTCCACCCACAAGTAACAACATCACATACGGTGACAGTTACGAACGACTCAGAAAACACTAAACATTAATTATAATAAAACATTAATGATAACACACCATTGATCAAGCATGTGAACCAACAAAATACCAGATCAAAGGGAGGCTACATATTTTTGGCTGTTGAGTAGAGCAGCTACTCGTGGTAGTAGAGCAACTACTCATACTTAAACTAACTAGTTTAGAGATACAGCGGAGAAACAGGCCCTTCGGCCCACCAAGTCCGTGCCGACCAGCGATCATCCCGTACATTAGCACTATCCTACACACTAGGGACAATTTACTTTTTACAGAACCCAATTATTCTAATTACACCCCATCGGTATGAACATTGACTTGTCTAAGTTCAAGCAACCCTTGCTTTCCCTCTCGCTCCATCCCTCCCGCTTCCCAGTTCTCCGGCCAGTCTTACAGTCTCCGATTTTATCTCTATTTGCTTTATTGTTGCCTTTTCCCAGCTAACACTGATCTATTCTCCATTTTCCTTGATCACCTTCCCCTTTGCCCTGTTTTCGCACCTTACACTTCCTTATCTAACTAAGGTAGATAAAAATGCTGGAGAAACTCAGCGGGTGAGGCAGCATCTATGGAGCGAAGGAATAGGTGATATTTCAGTTCGGGACCCTTCCTCAGACTGATGTGGGGGTGGGGTGGGGGGGTGGGGAAGAAGTGGGAAAGAGGCGGAGATAGTGGGCTGTGGGAGAGCTGGGAAGATGAGTGGAAAGAGGGAGAAAGCAAGGACTACCTGAAATTGGAGAAGTCACTGTTCGTACCACTGGGGTGTAGACTACCCAAGCGTAATATGAGGTGCTGCTCCTCCAATTTACGGTGGGACTCACCCTGGCCATGGAGGAGGCCCAGGACAGAAAGGTCGGATTCGGAATGGGAGGGGGAGTTGAAGTGCTGGCCACCAGGAGATCAGGTTGGTTAATGCGAACTGAGCGGAGGTGTTGGGCGAAGCGATCGCCAAGCCTATGCTTATCTATTTATCTTATCTTATCTTACTCCTTACCTATCTATCTCCATCCCCCTGAAGTCAGCTTGATGAATGGTCTTGATCCAAAACATCACCCATTCCTTCTCTCCAGAGATGCTGCCTGTCCCGCTGAGTTACTCCGGCATTTTGTGTCCACCTTCAACCTACAAGTCTTTGGAATGCGGGACAAAAACCGGAGCACCCGGAGGAAACGCACGCAGGTCACGGGCAGTCAAGAGTCAAGAGTGTTTTACTGTCAAATGTCCCAGAGAGAACAAGGAAATTCTTACTTGCTGCAGCACAACAGAATATGTAATCAGAATAAATAATATAACAAAAACTCGGGGGAAAAAAGAACAAACAATAACAGCGCAATAATAATAATGATAATAGACTATAAACGCTGTACAGACAGCACCCATGGTCAGGATCGAACTCGGGTCTCTGGCGCTGTGAGGCAGCAACCCCACCATGCTGCCCCAATGTGGAGTTGTAATCTCCACTCAAGGGAACAGAACTGACAAGGTGGATTGACAGTGGTTGGTGCCTTTGGGAAATTAAGGAGGAACCATGGTGGGATGAAAGTCTACAACATATACATCAATGCTCGTTAAATGCCAGACATTCTTTAATTAAAATTAAAGTACTACATAGACTGCACTTCTCTAAAACAAAATTAAATAGAATCTTCCCAAATATTTCCCCTATCTGTGACAAATGTCAATATTCAGAAGCTAATTTAACTGATACTTTTGTAAATTGTATAAAAATTAAAAACTTCTGGACGGATATTTTTAAAATTAATTTCTGACGTTGGAGGAACAGCACCTCATATTCCGCTTGGGGAGTCTGCATCCTCTGGGCTTGAACATTGAATTTTCTCAATTCTGTTAACCCTTGCTGTCTCCTCCCCTTCCCACCTCTCCCTCAGCCCTCGGGCTCCTCCTCCTCCTTTTTCCTTTCTTCTCCCCGCCCCCCCCCCCACCTCCTATCAGTCTGAAGAAGGGTTTCGGCCCAAAACGTTGCCCATCTCCTTCGCTCCTTAGATGCTGCTGCACCCGTTGAGTTTCTCCAGCCTTTTGTGTACCCTCGATTTTCCAGCATCTGCAGTTCCATCTTTAACACTTTGTCAATATCCAATTGGATCCTGATCCAAAACTAATAATATTAGGAATATCAGAACAAAGCCTAAAACTTATAACAAACCAAATAAACTTCCTTGATTATGGTGTAATAACTGGGAAAAAATTAATATTAAAAATTGGAAAAACCCAACAACCCCCACAATTAGAATGTGGATTATGGAGATGTCTGAGACCTTACACTTGGAAATAATTAGACTTGTCTTAATTGACAAACCAGAATTATTTGCTAGAATATGGTCCCCATTTGTTGATTTTCCGAAAGGGTAAATTGGTCCAGCACGGACATTTGACTTGGACCCAGGATTGGATTAATAGGTACATTTTATAATCTACGGAGCTATCTCCAAAATTGTATTATTGGTAATTTATCCTATTTTATTCTTCTCTCTCTCTCCCCTTCTTTCTATAAAAAAAATTAACAAATAGAAACTGTGTTAATTTGTAATTGATAAACGAGGACCTCAGCTATTCTGATAGCTGGGATCCCAGCTATTGACAATATGTAATTAATAAACAAATTGTGATTTTACTACGATATGGATATGCTTCTAATTAAAATATAATATTAAAAAATAAGGAGGAACCACAGAGACAGAACGGTTTGACACGATGCATCATTGCATCTTGTAAAACAACATTCAGCAAGCGTGCAGACTGACCTTTGTACGATCGAATCTTTTCCACCAGGAACCCGGCCTCCTCCAGTATTTTCTCCTCGATGGACCTCTTGCCCATCCCAAAGTCTCGTAGGGTGGACAGCATGAACCGTCGCATCTGCTTCCACGCCTCTCCATTAGACCAGACCACACCTACGACGGGAAGGCAGATTATTATCTAAATGGCGTCAAGTTGGGAAAAGGGGAAGTGCAACGGGATCTGGGGGGTCCTTGTTTATCAGTCAATGAAAGTAAGCATGCAGGTACAGCAGGCAGCGATGAAAGCGAATGGCATGTTGGCCTTCATAACAAGAGGAGTTGAGTATAGGAGCAAAGAGGTCCTTCTGCAGTTGTACAGGGCCCTAGTGAGACCACACCTGGTGCATTGTGCGCCGTTTTGGTCCCCTAATTTGAGGAAGGACATTCTTGCTATTGAGGGAGTGCAGCGTAGGCTTTACAAGGTTAATTCCTGGGATGGCGGGACTGTCATTTGCTTCTCCTTCTTGCGTGTGGCGTGCACAGCCTAAAGTTGAAGGACAACTTGTTCTATTTAATCTTTTTTGATTGTGCATGCTGGGTTGATTGCATTCGTCGAAACAGGGCGGACCACGTGAATCTTCCACCCCTGTCATATGCTGAGAGAATGGAGTGGCTGGGCTTGTATACTCTGGAGTTTAGAAGGAATCAAGGGAATCTTATTGAAACATAAGATTATTAAGAGTTTCGACACACTAGAGGCAGGAAACATGTTCCCGATGTTGGGGGAGTCCAGAACCAGAGGCCACAGTTTAAGAATAAGGGGTAAGCCATTTAGAACGGAGATGAGGAAACACCTTTTCACACAGAGAGTTGTGAGTCTGTGGAATCCTCTGCCTCAGGGGGTGTTGGAGGCCGGTTCTCTGGATACTTTCAAGAGAGAGCTAGATAGGGCTCTTAAAGATAGCAGAGTCAGAGGATATGGGGAGAAGGCAGGAACGGGGATCAGCCATGATCACAGTGAATGGTTTAAAGGGCCGAATGGCCTACTCCTGCACCTATTGTCTACTGCCTGGATCGTCGAGGAGCCGAGATACCGGCCCGCAACGTCTGCCTTGGGAGTCGGCTATGGGAATGGATCTACTTCCAGAGCCCCGGCCGCAGAGGGGCAAATCCTACCCGCCAATCGGCCGCGGAAGTACCGAAGACGTCACGATCGGCCGCCTCACCCAGCCTGGGTGCCACATTTTTTTTGGGGGGGGGGGGGAATTTCAAGTGCACTCTCGGGATTTTGTCCGGATTAAAACGAGGTGCCAGACCACCCGTGGTCGGAAAATTGGTGGCAGACCGGCACATGGGAATACATGGCTGATAGCTTACCAGATCCTTCCTTGAGGATGTTCATGATTGGTACATCGGGTCTGCCGAGGAATTCATCAGCATGGTTGATGAGGGCGTTCCTCACTGTTTGGTAGCCGGCTAACACCACCACCTTCTCTGGGCCAAGTCTCACTGAGTACACCGTGCCGTACTTCTCCGACATCTGGAAGTCAAGGGAAAAGCCTGCGTTCATGGCTTTGCATTAGATCATAAATCATAGGAGCAGAATGAGGCCATTCGGCCCATCAAGTCTACTCCGCCATTCAATCGTGGTTGATCTACCCTTCCAACCCCATTCTATTATTATTGTTTGTTTTTATGTGTATGGATTCGACCAGCCCCGACGCGAGGTTCGATCGCCCGGCTCGGGGGAGCTGACATCCCCCTGATTTATTTATTTATTTATTTAACCTTTATTTAACCAGGAGAAGTCTCATTGAGATTAAAAATCTCTTTTACAAGAGAGTCCTGGCCAAGACAGGCAGCAGCACAGTTTCCCAGTTACAGAACAATAATTTAAAAACAACAGATAACATATAGAGTCACAGTCATAACATCATCAAACAAAGCATGTACAGACAGAAGAGCCCGCTTCAACATCATTAAGAAGAGATTTAAATCTGTTTATAGAAACCAGCTCCTTAAGTTTCAGTTCTTTCTGCAGCTGGTTCCATGCGAAGGGAACAGCATAACTAAATGCCCTTTTCCCCAGTTCCGTACGGACATTAGGTACAGTTAGTAAGAACAAGTCCTCACAGCGGAGCTGATAAGTTCCTGTGCTTTTTCGAATTACATACTTCTGCAGGTATGAAGGAAGAATACCGAGGATAGTCTTATAAATAAGGATATGCCAATGATGGAGTCTGCGGGTGGACAGGGCAAACCATCCAACTCAGGCACATGCCGTGAGTAATTACTCAGGGTAGGCACTCAGTCCGTGCGGATTGTTCACTCCGTTAAATAAATAATAAATAAAAAACCAGTGACATTTCAATTTGCCCAAGGCTTCCTAGTCCTAGACCAATTGGGGGAACAGTTCCTTTCACAGCGTGTGGAGAGTCTGTGTCAGGGGTAAAGTTGTGGGGAGGGCACGAGTGTTGACAAGGAGGGTGTCGGGGATAATGGCAGAAACGTACTCACTCACCGCTGCCGCAGCTCTCCGGGCACGAAGCCCCCGCACTGTAGCTGGGGATAGAAGCAGCTCGGGTAGCTACGAGCGGCCGCCGGTACCCGACAGCAGAACTGGCCGCCACTTCAGCGCCTTCTGCCGGCCCGCTCACCTCTGGCAGTGCTCTCCATCGGAACACCTGTCACCTGCCATTCGCCGACTTCGCTCATGTCAGCGGCTTCCTGCAAATCCTTAAATTCCCTCAGCCGAGTAACCTCAATCGCGCTGTCGGAATTTAAGGACATGAGTGAGGCCAGCGAGCGGCAGGAGAGAGGTTTTTAGATGGAGAGCTGCCAGAGGTGAGCGGGGACCGGCAGAAGGAGCTAAGGTGGCGGCTGGTTCCGCTGTCCGGCCCGGTGGCCGCTCAGCCACCCGAGCTACTTCTCCCCCCCCCCGCCTCAATGCGGTGGCATTCCACGCCTCCGTGCAAGGAGCGTCGCAAGTGGCATTATCCCAATCCCCTCATTCATAACATTCGTGCCCTCCCCGCAACCTTACCCCGGGCCAGACTCCCCAAACACTGTGAAAGGAGCTCTCCCCCCCCACACACCCCGGGAAATACAGTATTTAGAAACATAAACACAAAATATACTTCTATATTATTGGTACACAAGCTCCATTCTTCTCACTTTGTTACCTAACATACACTTAAAATATTGACAAACCATATTTGAAAACCCCGCCAAGAAACTTGCTCTGCACATGCGCAGTAGACCGATGCGCATGCGCAGTGCTGCAAAGGCAGAATTTCTGCTGCCTTCAGCCCCGCTTGTCATTGACGGCTTCAGGCAGCGCTGACGGCACGTGGGCTGCACAGAGCTTCCCGTGTTACAAGCGCTGCGGATGAAAGGCACGGATAATTATGCCTACCTAAGAGATCGATCTCTTACATAGGCATCATTTATATTTAGTTATTACCATGTTATAATTTTAGTCAGGGTAGGCAGTGCCTGCCTTGCCTACCCTGACGGCACGTGCCTGATCCAACTTGAGCATACAAAGAGCAGTGGTGCGTGAGGGTTTTAAAATTAGTAACAAATCTCAGTGCTCCGTGGTAGACCGTGTCCAAAGACTGTAGGCATTTTGAAGATGCATTCACATATAAAACATCACCATCGTCCAACACAGACATCAACGTTGCAGCAACAAGTCTTTTTTTGGCTTCAAACGAAAAACAAGATTTGTTTCTAAAGTAAAAACCTAATTTTATCTTTAGTTTTTTCACAAGTTGCTGGATATGAGATTTAAAGGAGGATGAATCATCAATTATAATTCCCAGATATTTACATTGAGA
>CM069160.1:30919346-31081846 GCA_035221665.1 Okamejei kenojei
ATTTATTATATTGTCTGCAGAATACTATTTTTGCATATTCTGTTGTGCTGCTGCAAGAATTACAATGTTCTGTCTGGGACATTTGACAAAAAAACTCTTGTCTCCTGTGTTCTCGCTGCAACCTTTGACACTCTTAAACTAATCTAGGATCAATGAATCTCCGCTTTATAAATATCCAATGTCTTGGCCTCCACAGCTGCCTGTGCCAATTAATTCCACAGATTCACCACCCCAAAATAAATCCTCCTCATCTCCTTTCTAAAGGTACGTCCTTTCATTCGGAGGCTCTGGACTCTGGTTCTGGACTCTCCCACGAGTGGAAACATCCTCTCCAAATCCACTCTATCCAGCCCTTTCACTGTTCGGTAAGTTTCAATGAGGTCCCCACTCATCCCGTGAAACTCCAGCAGGCCCAGAGCCATCAAACGCTCATCATACGTTAACCCAATCATCCCCGGGGTCATTCTCGTAAACCTCCTCTAGACCCTCTCCGACGCCTTGAGGAAACCGGGCCCTGGTGTGGACTCCCAGGAGTTTCCCACAAGGCTACCTCAAGGGCTCAACAGGGTATAGGAGATATCTTCCCACCCAAACCACCCCTTCCCCAGATACTTTCCCCTGCAACCGCAGGAGATGCAACACCTGTCCCTTTACTCCCCCCTCGACTCCATTCAAGGACCCCGATAGTCTTTTCAGGTGAGGCAGAAGTTCACTTGCACCTCCTCCAACCTCATCTACTGTATCCGCTGTTCCAGATGTCAACTTCTCTACATCAGCGAGATCAAGCGCAGGCTCGGCGATCGTTTCGCTGAACACCTCCTCTGCTCAGTCCGCCTAAACCTACCTGATCTCCCGGTGGCTCAGCACTTCAACTCTCCCTCCCATTCCCAATCCGACCTTTCTGTCCTGGGCCTCCTCCATGGTCAGAGTGAGGCCCAGCGGAAATTGGGGGAACAGCACCTCATATCTCGCTTGGGTAGTTTACACCCCAGCGGTATGAACATTGACTTCTCCAACTTCAAATAACCCTTGCTTTCCCTCTCTCTCGATCCCCTCCTCCTTCCCAGTTCTCTCACCAGTCTTACTGTTTTCGACTATATTCTATCTTTGTCTCGCCCACTCCCTGACATTCGTCTGAAGAAGTGTTTTAGAAGGAAATACAGATGCTGGAAAAATCGAAGGTAGACAAAAATGCTGGAGAAACTCAGCGAGTGAGGCAGCATCTATTAGGTGACGTTTCGGGTCTCGACCCTTCATCAGTCTAAGGAAGGGTCTCGACCCGAAACGTCACCTATTCCTTCGCTCCATAGATGCTGCCTCACCAGCTGAGTGTCTCCAGCACTTCCGTCTACCTTCAGTCTGAAAAAGGGTCTCGACCCGAAAAGTCACCTATTCCTTCTCTCCAGAGATGCTGCCTGTCCCGCTGAGTTAGACATGAGACAATAGACAATAGGTGCAGGAGTAGGCCATTCGGCCCCTCGAGCCAACACCGCCATTCAATGTGATCATGGCTGATCATCCCCAATCAGTACCCCGTTCCTGCCTTCTCCCCATATTCCTGACACCACTATTTTTAAGAACCCTATCTAGCTCTCTCTTGAAAGCATCCAGAGAACCAGCCTCCACCGCCCTCTGAGGTAGAGTATTCCACAGACTCACCACTCCCTGTGAGAAAGTGTTTCCTCGTCTCCGTTCTAAATGGCTTACTCCTTATTCTTAAACTGTGGCCCCTGGTTCTGGACTTCCCCAATATTGGGAACATGTTTCCTGCCTCTAGCGTGTCCAAACCCTTAACAATCTTATATGTTTCAATGAGATGCCCTCTCATCCTTCTAAACTAAAGATCCCCTCTCATTCTAAATTCCAGAGTGTACAAGCCCAGCCACTCCATTCTCTCAGCATATGACAGTCCCACCATCCCGGGAACTAACCTTGTAAACCTACGCTGCACTCCCTCAATAGCAAGAATATCCTTCCTCAAATTAGGGGACCAAAACTGCCCACAATACTACAGGTGTGGTCTCACTAGGGCCCTGCACAACTGCTCCTATATTCGATTCCTCTTGTTATGAAGGCCAACGTGCCATTCGATTTCTTCACTGCCTGCTGTACCTGCATGTTTACTTTCATAGACTGATGTACAAGGACCCCCAGATCCCGTTGTACTTCCCCTTTTCCCCAGTTGCTCCAGCATTTTGTGTCTACGACAGGAGATGGACGGTTTCCCCTTACCTCCACCAGAGACTTGTAGAGTCTTTTCAGATTCAACTGATGCAAGTTCCCAATTATCGGCAGGGGTCTTGGCCCAGGAGGGTAGTTGAGCTGCGAGCTGCTTCCCAATCCAACGAGGAGGTATACCAGAAGGATCCCGACAAGGGAAGAAGCCAGCAGTGTGGTGACGAGACTGGACGAAAGCAACTCAAAGACAGCCATTGTGGGAAGGATCCAAAGTTACTGTGTGTTAATTACTCAAATTACTCTATTAATTCCAACTCGCTGGACAGGTAGCAAAATCTCCTGCAAGTATATGCCAAGGTTTGATGCTCCTCCTTCGCTCGACTGGCTCTTTAAGTCCCTTCCCAAACAGTCACACTCCCGGGAATAAAAGCCGTGACATGTTGCCAGCTCAGATTCCAAACTCTCTGCCTCTTCGGAAGAAGGTTCGTTGGACTCTGACCCGTGCATGGGTCGCAGCCCTTCCCCTGGCCGAGTGCGGGTCAGTTACACCACACGGTGACACATAAAGTCAAGTCAAGTCACATTTATTTATATAGCACATTTTAAAAACAACTCTCGTTGGCCAAAGTGCTTTACATTTGTTATAAGAATAGTATAAACAAACAAACCACACACATATATACATATAGCCCTCGCTCAGAGAACGTCAAGAAAGGCTTGGGAGTATAGATACGTTTTTAGACTAGGCTTAAAGGAGTCGATGGAGGGGGCAGTTCTGGTTGGAAGAGGAATGCGGTTCCACAGTCTAGGAGCTGCAACCGTAAAGGCGCGGTCGGTCGCCCCTGAGCTTATGCCTAGACCGCGGGATGTTCAGTAACCCCAAGTCGGCCGATCTGAGGGACCTGGAGGTGGTGTGGTGGGTGAGAAGGCTTTTGATGTAGATGGGGGCAAACATAGAAATATAGAAAATAGGTGCAGGAGTAGGCCATTCGGCCCTTCGAACCATCACCGCCATTCAATATGATCATGGCTGATCATCCAACTCAGTATCCCGTACCTGCCTTCTCTCCATACCCCCTGATCCCTTTAGCCACAAGGGCCACATCTAACTCCCTCTCAAATATAGCCAATGAACTGGCCTCATGCAAGCCAATTAAAGGCTTTGCAGACATAGAGGAGGATCTTGAAATTTATTCGGAACCACACAGGGAGCCAGTGGAGAGAGGCCAGGATCGGGGTGATGTGGTCCCTTTTTCGGGTGCCCGTCAGGAATCTCGCTGCGGCGTTTTGGACCAGTTGCAGACTGGACAGGGAAGATTTTCACACAGAGAGTGGCGAGTCTCTGGAATTCTCTGCCACAAAAGGTAGTTGAGGCCAGTTCATTGGCTATATTTAAGAGGGAGTTGGATGTGGCCCTTGTGGATAAAGGGATCAGGGGGGATGGAGAGAAGGCAGGTACGGGATACTGAGTTGGATGATCAGCCATGATCATATTGAATGGCGGTGCAGGCTCGAAGGGCCGAATGGCCTACTCCTGCACCTATTTTCTATGTTTCTATGATTGGCTGATGGCAGTGTAGAGGGAGTTGCAGTAATCTAGGAGGGAGGAGATAAATGTGTGGATGATCTTTTCGAGGTCATCAAACTGGAGGAAGTGTTTTATTTTAGTTATTTAGAGAGTCCGTCGGGGCAATGTTCCCGCTCCAGACTGCAGGCTGTGATGGCTCTGTGCATTTACCTGAGCTGTTCCTCTCATTATCTTGTAAACCTCTACAAGATCACCCCTCAGCCCTCTGCACCTCGAGGGCCTGAGCTGTAGCGAGAGGTTGAGCAGGCTTGGAGTCTATTCCTTCGACTGCAGGACCATAGAAACAATGAAAATAAGTGCAGGAGTAGGCCATTCGGCCCTTCGAGCCTGCACCGCCATTCAATATGATCATGGCTGATCATCCAACTCAGTATCCTGTACCTGCCTTCTCTCCATACCCCCTGATCCCTTTAGCCACAAGGGATCTCCCTCTTAAATATAGCCAATGAACTGGCCTCAACTACCTTCTGTGGCAGAGAATTCCAGAGACTCACCACTCTCTGTGTGAAAAATGTTTTCCTCATCTCGGTCCTAAAGGAATTCCCCCTTATCCTTAGACTGTGACCCCTTGTTCTGGCTCCCCAACATCGGGAACAATCTTCCTGCATCTAGCCTGTCAAAACCCTTAAGAATTTTGTAAGTTTCTATAAGATCCCCCCTCAATCTTCTAAATTCTAGCGAGTACAAGCCAAGTCTATCCAGTCTTTCCTCATATGAAAGTCCTGACATCCCAGGAATCAGTCTGGTGAACCTTCTCTGTACCCCCTCCATGGCAAGAATATCTTTTCTCAGATTTGGAGACCAAAGCTGTACGCAATACTCCAGGTGTGGCCTCACCAAAACCCTGTACGACTGCAGTAGAACCTCCCTGCTCCTATACTCAAATCCTTATTTGGATTTGAGGAAGATGAGGGGTGATCGCATGGAGGTACACAACACCATGAGAGAAATGGATAGAGTGAAGAGACAATAGACAATAGGTGCAGGAGTAGGCCATTCAACCCTTCGAGCCAGCATCCCCATTCAATGTAATCATGGCTGATCATCCACAATCAGTACCCCATTCCTGATTCTTCCCATATCCCCCGACTCCACTTTCTTTAAGAGTCCTATCTAGCTCTCTCTTGAAAGCATCCAGATAACTAGCCTCCACCGCTGACCTCTGAGGCAGAGAATTCCACAAACTCACAACTCTCTGTGTGAAGAAGTGTTTCCTCATCTCCGTTCTAAATGGCTCACCCCTTATTCGTAAACTGTGGCCCCTGGTTCTGGACTCCCCCAACATCGGGAACATGTTTCCTCCCTCTAGCGTGTCCAAAACCTTAATAATCTGATATGTTTCAATAAGATCTCCTCTCATCCTTCTAAACCCCAGAGTATACAAGCCCAGCCACTCCATTCTCTCAGCATATGGCAGTCCCGCCATCCCGGGAAGTAACTTTGTAAACCTACTTGGGTAGTCCTTGGGTAAATGCACAAACTATTGAAGTGAGGTTATTCCATACGCAGCAAAGGTTCAGCAGCACACTGGAGTTCATGGCCTCCAGTACTGTTTGCCTCTCCAAGCACAGATGCAATCATTGGCACCAGCAGACAGCAAGGCAGGATTAAAGCTTACATTTCGCTGTTTGAGACTTGCTTTGTCTAGGGACTTGCCAGCACCCAATCCATTCAGAATCTCAAATCTGCTCCTGCGAATCTGATGGACACAGAGTGCTGGAGTAACTCAATGGGTCAGGCAGCATCTCTGGAGAGAATGGATAGGTGACGTTTCGGGTCGGGACCCTTCTTTAGACCCGAAATGTCATCTATCCTTTGTCATCTTCAGACTCGATCAGAGATAGAGCATGGAAACAGGTCCTTCGGCTCACCGAGTCCTCGCTGACCAGCTCTGTACAACAGCACTGTTCTTCAAAGTCAAAGTCAATTTTATTCGTCACATACACCCGAAGGTGCAGTGATATGAATTTGCCAGCAGCGATACACCTAAAAAGAACACACAATACACACCCTTTCACACAAGGAACAACTTACAAAAGTCAATTAACCAACAAACCTGTCTGTCTTTGGAGTGTTGGAGTGTCTGCAGTTGTATAGAAACATAGAAAATAGGTGCAGGAGTAGGCCATTCGGCCCTTCGAGCCTGCACCGCCATTCAATAAGATCATGGCTGATCATCCAACTCAGTATCCATTACCTGCCTTCTCTCCATACCCCCTGATCCCTTCAGCCACAAGGGCCACATCTAACTCACTCTTAAATATAGCCAACGAACTGGCCTCAACTACCTTCTGTGGCAGAGAATTCCACAGATTCACCACTCTCTGTGTGAAAAATGATTTTCTCATCTCAGTCCTAAAAGACTTCCCCCTTATCCTTAAACTGTGACCCATTGTTCTGGAGTTCCCCAACATCGGGAACAATCTTCCTGCATCTTGCCTGTCTAACCCCTTAAGAATTTTGTAAGCCTCTGTAAGATCCCCCTTCAAACTTCTAAACTCCAGCGAGTACAAGCCGAGTCTATCCAGTCTTTCTTCATATGGAAGTCCTGCCATCTCAGGAATCAGTCTGGTGAACCTTCTCTGTACTCCCTCTATGGCAAGAATGTCTTTCCTCAGATTTGGAGACCAAAACTATACGCAATACTCCAGGTGTGGCCTCACCAAGACTCTGTACAACTGCAGTAGAACCTTCCTGCTTTTGTACTCAAATCCTTTTGCTATGAATGCCAACATACCATTCGCTTTCTTCACAGCCTGCTGCACCTGCATGCCTACTTTCAATGACTGGTGTACCATGACACCCAGGTCTCGTTGCATCTCCCCTTTTCCTAATCGGTCACCATTCAGATAATATCTACCCTTCAGTGTTTGCCACCAAAGTGGATAACCTCCCATTTATCCACATTATACTGCATTTGCATAGGGCTCTGGTGAGACCACATCTGGAGTTTTGTGTTCAGTTTTGGTCTCCTAATTTGAGGAAGGATATCCTTGTGATTGAGGCAGTGCAGCGTAGGTTCACGAGATTGATCCCTGGGATGGTGGGACTGTCATATGAGGAGAGATTGAAAAGACTAGGCTGGTATTCACTGGAGTTTATAAGGATGAGGGGGGATCTTATAGAAACATATAAAATTATAAAAGGACTGGACAAGCTAGATGCAGGAAAAATTTTCTCAATGTTGGGCGAGTCTAGAACCAGGTGCCACAGTCTTAGAATAAAGGGGAGGCCATTTAAGACTGAGGTGAGAAAAAACATTTTTACCCAGAGAGTTATGAATTTATGGAGTTCCCTGCCGCAGAGGGCAGTGGAGGCCAAATCACTGGATGGATTTAAGAGCAAGTTAGATAGAGCTCTAGGGGCTAGTGGAGTCAAGGGATATGGGGAGAAGGCAGGCACGGGTTATTGATAGCGGACGATCAGCCATGATCACAATGAATGGCGCTGCTGGCTCGAAGGGCTGAATGGCCTCCTCCTGCACCTATTTTCTATGTTTCTATGAAACCGGAGCATCCGGAGAAAACCCACGCAGGCCACGGGGAGAGCGTACAAACTCCGTACAGACAGCACCCGTGGTCAGGATTGAACCCGGGTCTCTGGCGCTGCGAGGCAGCAACTCTACCGCTGCGCCAACGCTTCTGCACCGCTTTCCCAAAGCCTCCACATCCTTCCTGTATCGGGGCGACTGAAATTGCACGCTATGCTTCAAATACGGCTTAACTGCGCGCACACACACACACACACACACACACAGACAGACCTCAGGTGCTGTGTCCCGCAGGCAATTATCTCCTGTGTAATAAAATCAGCAGCAGTTGCCAGATCTGATTAAAGTTTCAGGCCGGGGACTGGAGCACAGAATGGCAGGCGGTCTCTCCCAGTGTGATACTGCAAGATGCACTGTCAAAGATTCTGTGCTTCAGAATGAGATAGTCAAAGCTGGTACCACTTTCAAGTGGGCGAATAAGATTCCCATTGTTTTATTTTGGCGCAATCGAGACTGAAAGCGGAAATAATGCATAATGCTTTCCCCCAACATCGGGAACATGTTTCCTGCATCTAGAGTTCCAAACCCTTAAGAAATTTATATGTTTCAATAAGATCCCCTCTCATCCTTCTAAACTCCAGAGTATACAAGCCCAGCCGCTCCATTCTCTCAGCATATGACAGTCCCGGCATCCCGGGAATTAACCTTGTAAACCTACGCTGCACTCCCTCAATAGCAAGAATTACCTCCTCTGGCAGCTCCTGGTTCTGGACTCCCCCAACATTGGGATGTTTCCTGCCTCTAGCATGTTCAAAACCTTAATAATATTATATGTTCCAATAAGATAGTACTTGCCTCAACTACCAGCAGTTCTTTTCATATACCTATCGCTCTTTGTTTAAAAAAAGTTGCCCATCAGATTCCTAATTAATTTTTCTCCTCTTCACTTTAACCCAATGTCCTCTGGTTCGCAATTCCCCTACTCTGGATAAAATCATGTATTTAATCAGAGGGTGGAGACTCTGTGGAATTCATTGCCACTGACAGCTGTGGAGACCATGACAGTGGATATCAGTGGACAAAGGCAGAGATAGACAGATTGTTGATTAGTATAGGTGTCGGGGTGAAGAAAGCTAAAGGAATGTTGGCCTTCATAACAAGAGGATTTCAGTACAGGAGTAGAGAGGTTCTTCTGCAGTTGTACAGGGCGCTGGTGAGACCACATCTGGAGTATTGTGTACAGTTTTGGTCTCCTAATTTGAGGAAGGACATCCTTGTGATTGAGGCAGTGCAGCGTAGGTTCACGAGATTGATCCCTGGGATGGCGGGACTGTCATATGAGGAAAGATGGAAAAGGCTAGGCTTGTATTCACTGGAGTTTAGAAGGATGAGGGGGGATCTTATAGAAACATATAAAATTATAAAAGGACTGGACAGGCTAGATGCAGGAAAAATGTTCCCAATGTTGGGCGAGTCCAGAACCAGGGGCCACAGTCTTAGAATAAAGGGGAGGTCATTTAAGACTGAGGTGAGAAAAAACGTTTTCACCCAGAGAGTTGGGAATTTGTGGAATTCCCTGCCACACAGGGCAGTGGAGGCCAAATCATTGGATGGATTTAAGAGAGAGTTAGATAGAGCTCTAGGGGCTGGTGGAATGAAGGGATATGGGGAGAAGGCAGGCACGGGTTATTGATTGGGGATGATCAGCCATGATCACAATGAATGGCGGTGCTGGCTCGAAGGGCCGAATGTCCTCCTCCTGCACCTATTTTCTATGATTCTATATTTCTATGTTATGGGGAGAAGGCAGGAGAATGGGGTGAAGCTGGGAAGATAGATCAGCTGGATTGAACAGCAGAGTAGACATGATGGGCCGAATGGCCAAATTCTGCTCAGATCACGTGAACCTGTGGCTCAGTGCATTTACCCGAGCTGTTCCTCTCATTATCTTGTACACCTCTACAAGATCACCCCTCAGCCTTCCACAACTCGAGGGCCTGAGCTATAGGGAGAGGTTGAGCAGGCTAGGAGTCTATTCCTTCGACTGCAGGTCTTTGGGTAAATACACAAACATGGCAAAGGTTCAGTAGCACACTGGAGTTCGTGGCCACCAGTACTGTTCACCTCTCCAAACGAGCGAGCATTCACTGGCACCAGCAGACAGCGAAGCTGGGTCAAAGTTTACTTTCAGCTGTTTGAGATTTGTTTTGTCTAGGGACTTGCCAGCAGCAAATCCATTCAGAATCTCAAATTTGCTCCTGAGAATCCGATGGGCACAAAGTGCTGGATTAACTCAATAGACAATAGACAATAGGTGCAGGAGTAGGCCATTTGGACCTTTGAGCCAGCACCGCCATTCACTGTGATCATCCACAATCAGTACCCCATTCCTGCCTTCTCCCCATATCCGCTATCTTTAAGAGCTCTATCTAACTCTCTCTTGAATGCATCCAGAGAATTGGCCGCCACTGCCTTCTGAGGCAGAGAATTCCACAGACTCGCAGCTCTCTGGGTGAAAAAGCTTGTCCTCATATCTGTTCTAAGTGGCCTAGCCCTTATTCTTAAACTGTGGCCCCTGATTCTGGACTCCCCCAACATCAGGAACATGTTTCCTGCCTCTAGCGTGTCCAATCCCTCAATAATTTTATATGTTTCTATAAGATTCCCTCTCATCCTTCTGAATTCCAGCGAATACAAGCTCAGTCTTTCCCATCTTTCCTTATATGACAGTCCCGCCATATCAGGAGTTAACCTTGTAAACCTACGCTGTGCTCCCTCAATAGCAAGAATGTACTTCCTCAAATTTGGTGGCCAAAACTGCACACAATACTCCAGGTGTGGCCTCACTAGGGCCATGTACAATTGCAGAAGGATCTCAATGGGACAGGCAGCATCTCTGGAGAAAATGGATAGGTGACGTTTCGGGTCGGGACCCTTCCGCAGGCCTGAAACATCATCTATCTTTTGTAGTCTTCAGACTTTAGAGATAGAGCATGGAAACAGGCCCTTCGGCACACCAAGTCCATGCTGACCAGTGATCAATCTGTACAACAACACTGTCCTTCACACAAGGGATAATTCACAATTAAGCAACAAACCTGTACGTCTTTGGAGTGTGGGAGGGAGCCGGGGCACCTGGAGAAAACCCACGCAGTCACAGGGAGAACGTGCAAACTCCGTACAGACAGACAGGGAGGCACGGTGGAACATCGGTAGAATTGCTGCCTTACAGGGCCAGAGACTCTGGTTCGATCTCGACCACTGGTGCTCCCATGAAGTTGGGTCTGGAGAATGGTCTCGACCTGAAACCTCACCTATCCATGTTCTCCAGGGATGCTGATTGTCCCACGATAGACACCAAACGCTGGAGTAACTCAGCGGGACAGGCAGCATCTCTGGAGAGAAGCAATGGATGACGTTTCGAGTCGAGACCCTTCTTCAGACTGGTTAACCCACTTTGAGTTATCCCAGAACTCTATGTCCTTTTCTATAGACAACTTGCCATAGAGAGCCCCATCTAGCTCTCTCTTGAAAGTATCCAGAGAACCGGCCTCCTCCGCCTTCTGAGGCAGAGAATTTCACAGACTCACAACTCTCTGTGACAATAGACAATAGACAATAGGTGCAGGAGGATGCCATTCAGCCCTTCGAGCCAGCACCGCCATTCAATGTGATCATGGCTCATCATCCACAATCAGTACCCGGTTCCTGCCTTCTCCCCATATCCCCTGGCTCCGCTATTTTTAAGAGCCCTATCTAGCTCTCTCTTTAAAACATCCAGAGAACCTGCTTCCACCGCCCGCTGAGGTAGAGAATTCCACAGACTCATCACTCTCTGTGAGAAAGTGTTTCCTCGTCTCCGTTCTAAATGGCTTACCCCTTATTCTTAAACTGTGGCCCCGGTTCTGGACTCCCCCAACATCGGGAATATGTTTCCTGCCTCTAGCGTGTCCAAACCCTTAATAATCTTATATGTTTCAATATGATCCCCTCTCATCCTTCTAAACTCCAGAGTGTACAAGCCCAGCCGCTCCATTCTATCAACATATGACAGTCCCGCCATCCCGGGAATTAACCTTGTAAACTATAGCAAGAATGTCCTTCCTCAATTTAGGGGACCAAAACTGCACACAATACTCCAGGTGTGGTCTCACTAGGGCTCTGTACAACTGCAGAAGGACCTCTTTGCTCCTATACTCGATTCCTCTTGTTATAAAGGCCAACATGCCATTCGCTTTCTTCACAGCCTGCTGTACCTGCATGCTTAATGCCCCAGTCCCACTTAGGAAACCTGAACGGAAACCTCTGGAGAATTTGCGCCCCACCCAAGGTTTCCGTGTGGTTCCCAGAGGTTTTTGTCCTCCGGCAACCACCTTCAACTAGCATCGCAACCGGCTTCGACTAAAAAATTACCGATAGACAATAGGTGCAGGAGTAGTGCAGAAGTAGGCCATGCGGCCCTTCGAGCCAGCACCACCATTCAATGTGATCATGACACCATTTAGATAGTAATCCGCCTGCCTGTTTTTGCTACCAAAGTGGGTAACCTCACAGTCAATCCCCTGACTGGGTTCACTTTACGTTAAGCCTTAAGTGCACAGAGAACTGCTTTCCACACCCACTGTGTCATTAGTGAGGGACTCCAGGTCACTGAGCCGCCTTTTAATCTTTAACCTCGGCTCCATGAATTTCCATCAGGTTCTTACACTGGGTAACCATGGCAACAATGTTGGCAGTTCACTCACACACCTCCCCCATCCGTCCCCACTCCCAGGTTAATGCGGGGGTGGTACAGAGGATGTTTGCAGCAGAGGTCGGGTCAGTGTCCGTTCCCACGGCAACACTACCTGTGGCCCAAAATCCCGCTCGCATGTGGCTCTGTTTGAAAGCCGCACAGTTGGCGATCGGACTGCGAACCAAATACTCGCACGGCCGCTGTGCAAAGCTGGTTTCCATGTCCTAGATTTACCCAGTTTGATGAAAGCAGCTTTTAAAGGCGTGAAGCACCCTCTGTTCACCGCGATGCGCATGGCGAGGGCCAGCAATTGATGGCTTCATTAAACAACAAGGACACATAGAAACATAGACACAGAAACATAGAAAATAGGTACAGGAGGAAGCCATTCGGCCCTTCGAGCCAGCACCGCCATTCATTGTGATCATGGCTGATCGTCCCCAATCAATAACCCGTGCCTGCCTTCTCCCCATATCCCTTGACTCCACTAGCCCCCCAGAGCCCTATCCAACTCTCTCTTAAATCCATCCAGTGATTTGGCCTCCACTGCCCTCTGTGGCAGAGAATTCCATAAATTCACAACTCTCTGGGTGAAAACGGTTTTTCTCACCTCAGTCTTAAATGACCTCCCCTTTATTCCAAGACTGTGGACCCTGGTTCTGGACTCGCCCAACATTGGGAGAATTTTTCCTGCATCAAGCTTGTCCAGTCCTTTTATAATTTTATATGTTTCTATAAGATCCCCCCTCATCCTTCTAAACTCCAGTGAACACAAGCCTAGTCTTTTCAATCTTTCCTCACATGACAGTCCCGCCATCCCAGGGATCAATCTCGTGAAACTACGCTGCACTGCGACACGGGATCCACAACTAAGCTGTCCGGTGGAGCAGCGGTAGAATTGCTGCCTCACAGCGCCGGAGATCTGGGTTCGATCCTGACCACGGGTGCTGTCTGTACCGAGTTTGTTAGTTCAATTCAATTCAATTCAATTCAACTTTAATGTCATTGCACAGATACACGTATGGGTACAACGAAATGCAGTTTAGCGTCAGCTCGTAGTAATAGCAATATAGAAATAGGTACAGAATGCAGACAATGTGGACGGAGAGACTGGAGAAATCTATCGGCGGGACTCCGAGTTCAGCAGTGTGATGGTGTTGTTGTAGAAGCTGTTCCTCATCCTACTAGTGCGGGACCTGAGGCTCCTGTACCGCCTCCCTGATGGTAGGAGGGCAAACAGCTCGCCCCGAGACGTCGTAGGTTTTCTCCGGGATCCCCGGTTTCCTCCCACTCACTCCAAACATGTACAGGTTTGTAGGTTCACTGGCTTTGGTAAACATGTAAATTGTCCCGAGTGTGTGTGTGTGTCGGATAGTGTTAGTGTACGGATCACTGGTCAGCCCAAACCTGGTGGGCCGAAGGGCCTGTTTCCACACTGTATCTCTAAACGAATCACAATAACCTAACACCACAACCTGGCCATCAACACCAGGAAAACCAAGGAACTGATTGAGGACTTTGGACGGGGGAGGATGGGGACCCACAGTCCCGTTTATATAAACGGGTCGATGGTGGAAAAGGTCAAGAGCCTCAAATTCCTGGGCGTGCAGATCTCTGAAGATCTCTCCTGGCCCGAGAACACGGCTGCAATTATAAAGAAAGCACATCAGCGCCTCTACTTCCTGAGAAGATTACGGAGAGTCGGTCTGCCAAGGAGGACTCTCTCTAACTTCTACAGGTGCACAGTAGAGAGCATGCTGACCGGTTGCATCGTGGCTTGGTTCGGCAACTTGTGCGCCCAGGAGCGGAAAAGACTGCAGAAAGTTGTGACCACTGCCCAGTCCATCATCGGCTCTGACCTCCCCACCATCGAGGGGATCTATCGCAGTCGCTGCCTCAAAAAGGCTGGCAGCATCATCAAGGACCCACACCATCCTGGCCACACACTCATCTCTCCGCTGCCTTCAGGTAGAAGGTACAGGAGCCTGAAATCTGCAACATCCAGGTTCAGGAATAGCTGCTTCCCCACAGCCATCAGGCTATTAAACTCAACTCAAACAAAGCTCTGATCATTAATAGCCAATTGCACTTTATCTGTTTATTTATTTATGTGTGTATATATATATTCAATGGTATATGGACACACTGATCAGTTCTGATCTGTTCTATATTTATTTATGCCTACTATATTCTGAGACCCAGTTCTGCGAGTTTGGTAACCAGCTTGGAGGGGATGATAGTATTAAATGCCGAGCTGTAATCGATGAATAACAGCCTGACATATGAGTTTTTGTTGTCCAAGTGGTCCAGAGCGGAGTGGAGGGCCAGCGAGATCGCATCCACCGTTGATCTGTTGTGGCGGTAAGCGAACTGCAGTGGGTCCAGGTTTATATTCATTAGTATATGGTCACACTGATCTGTTCTGATCTGTTCTGTATTTATTTATGCCTACAATATTCTGTTGTGTTGAAGCAAAGCAAGAATGTCATTGTCCTATCTGGGACACACGACAATTAACTCTCTTGAATTACTGTATCTCAAACCTCACACAGCACAGCAACTGGCCATTCACCTACCCAAGTCTGCTAGCCACCAAATGCTAAATCCTGCAGTTTAGTTTCGTTTGGAGATAAAGCGTGGGAACAGGCCCTTTGGCCCACCAGGTCTGGGCTGCCCAGTGATCCCCGCACACCAACACCAGCCTACACACACGGAGGACAATTTAACCAAGCCAATTAGCTTACAAACCTGTACGTCTTGCTGTAGGATGGATGCTGTGAGACTGGTGTGCAGCCTTGTTGCTGATCAGGAAGCCAGTAAAATGGAACTCAAATACCTGAGAGAATTTTCCAAATCTAAAGGACATTACAGAAATAGGGAGATTGATAAGATTTGGGCAAAAGGTTAAGAAAGAATCTTAAATGAGGTGCTTAAATAGACCATTGAACCCAGGATAGTGCAACATAGGAACAGGACTTTTGGACAGGTGCACAGTAGAGAGCATGCTGACTGGTTGCATCGTGGCCTGGTACGGCAAGTTGAACGTTCAGGAGCAAAAAAGAATGCAGAAAGTTGTGACCACTGCCCAGTCCATCATCGACTCTGATCTCCCCATCGTCGAGGGGATCCATCGCAGTTGCTGCCTCAAAAAGGCAGCCAACATCATCAAGGACCCACACCATCCTGGTCACACACTCATCTCTCCATTGCCATCGGGAAGAAGGTACAGGAGCCTGAAAACTGTAACGTTCTGGTTCAGGAACAGCCTCTTCCCCACAGCCATCAGGCTATCAAACACGACAGCAAATAAGCTCTGAGCTCTGAACTGCAAAAGACTATATTATTATTTGTTATTTGCACTATATTTGTTATTTATTGAACTTTTTTTTCTCTTCCCCCGTTATATACTATGCTTACATATTCACATATTCTGTTGTGCTGCAGCAAGTAAGAATTTCATTGTCCCATCCGGGACATATGACAATAAAACACTCTTGGCTCTTGTCACGTCTGTGCCAAGAAGATGCCAAGCTAGATTAATCTCCTCTGCCTGCATATGATCCCTATCCCTCTATTCCCTTCATATCTTCGTGTTTAGTTTAGTTTTAGTTTATAGGTACAGCACGGAAACAGGCCCTTCGGCCCACCATGTCTGTGCAGACCAGCGATCCCTGCGCATCAACACTGTCCAACATGCACTAGAGGACCTGAAACGTCACCCATTCCTTCCCTCCCAGAGATGCTGCCCGTCCCGCTGACATACTCCTACTTTTTCTGTCCATTATAGGGACAATTTACAATTTTACCAAGCTAAAAGGCCGGACACGGTGGCACAGAGGTAGAGTTGCTGCCTTACAGCGCTCGCACCACCGGAGACCCGGGTTCGATCCCGACTACGGGTGCTTGTCTGTACGGAGTTTGTACATTCTCTCCATGACTGCGTGGGTTTTCTCCGAGATCTTCGGTTTCCTCCCACAATCCAAAGACGTACACGTATGTAGGTAAATTGGCCTGGTGTAAATGTAAACTATCCCTAGTTGAAACACATAAGATTATTATGGGTTTGGACACACTAGAGGCAGGAAACATGTTCCTGATGTTGGGGGGAGTCCAGAACCAGGGGCCACAGTTTAAGAATAAGGGTTAAGCCATTTAGAACAGAGTTGAGGAAACACTTTTTCACACAGAGAGTTGTGAGTGTGGAATTATCTGCCTCAGAGGGCGGTGGAGGCTGATTCTCTGGATACTTTCAAGAGAGAGCTAGATAGGGCTCTTAAAGATAGCGGAGTCAGGGGATATGGGGAGAAGGCAGGAACGGGGTACTGATTGGGGATGATCAGCCATGATCGCATTGAATGGCGGTGCTGGATCAAAGGGCCGAATGGCCTACTCCTGCACCTAGTGTCTATTGTGTTTAAGATAGTGTTAATGTGTAGGATCGCTGGTCGGTGCGGACTAGATAGGCTGAGGGGCCTGTTTCCTTGCTATATCTCGAAACTAAACTTATTAACCTCCAAACATGTACGTCTTTGGAGTATGGCAGCAAACCGGTGCTACCAGTGAACACGCAGGCGGATCACGGGAGAAAGTGCAAACTCCACACAGTCAGCACCTGTCATTAGGACCCATCGTAAATGCTACTCTTGCTTCTGCCCCCGCCTCCACCTCTGGCAGCTTTGTCATCTGTGTGTGTATTCGGTACAAAGGCCTTCTGGTCTGTGCGTGGTACCTTTGTCCAGGTGTCAGTCGAGCAGGGGAGCGCTCGCACCAGATGGATCATTTAGCAGATACTTGATATCCCGGCATTTTGGAAGTTATCAGGTTTGGAGACAAGAACATGATTTGACACGAGAGAATGGAAAGGTGCCACCGCGATGCCATCTGTCGTGTGTTGTGTTTAATATCACCATCTCTTACGAGGATGTTGCCAGGAGAACATCGTGTGAACTATAGGGAGAGGTTTAGGCTGGGTCTCTATTCCATGGAGCGCAGGAGGATGAGGGGAGATCTTATAGAGGTGTATAAAATCATGAGAGGAATGGATCGGGTAGATGCACACAGTCTCTTGCCCAGAGTTGGGGAATTAAGGACCAGAGGACACAGGTTTAAGGTGAAGGGGAAAAGATTTAATAGGAATCTTAAGCGCCTGTCCCACTTGGTGATTTTTTTCGGAGACTGCCGGCATCATTGACTGACGTATCAGGTCACCGAAACATTTGCGGTGTGATGCGGCGTGACGAGGCGTGATGCGGCGTGATGACGTATTGACGCGCGGTGTTTTTTCACGTGGCGCAACATTTTTTTTGTCGCCGCTGGATTTTGAAATGTTCAAAATCTTTTGGCGACACTGATATGACGCCGTCAGTCGCCTAAACAATCGCCAAGTGGGATTGGCCCTTGAGGGGTAACATTTCCACACAGAGGGTGGTGGGTGTATGGAACAAGCTGCCAGAGGAGTTAGTTGAGGCAGGGATCATACCAACACTTGAGAAACAGTTAGACAGGTACATGGATTGGACAGGTTGGGAGGGATATGGACCAACCGCAGGCAGGTGGGAGTAGTGTAACTGGGACATGTTGGGCAAGGTGGGCCGAGGGGCCTGTTTCCACTCTGTATCGCTCTGTGACTATCCTTCCAAAAGTCACACTTTCGGCAGTCCAACTTTCAATAGATTGGAGAAAGGGAAGATAATGGTTTGCTTATAATAAAGGTAAAATTTAAGGCGCAAGAAAAAATAATAGAAACTAGAGTTAGTGAAAGGCCTGGATAGAGTGGAAGTCTAGATTTTTTTTTTACTTTAGAAATACAGTGAGCAAACAGGCCCTTCAGCCCATGGTGACCAGCGATCCCCACAGATTAACACTATCCTTTTTTTTGTAATAATATTTTTATTAGAAGTAATCCATCATAACAACGGTATAACAACTTTTCAAATACACAACCAACTTATTTCAATAAGTATACGAATGTTACGAATAATTCTTATAAACTTCTATTTTTTAGAAAGTAGAAAGAAAAGAATAGATTTTAATCAATAAGAACAGTGATTAAATAATAATTTTGATTATATAGAGAGAGAAAAAGAGAGAAAAAAAATATGTATATATTCTTGTTATATATATTTAATTAAAACAAAGTATTATATATAAATATATATAAAAAAAGAGAATATAGTATACATCTTAATAGTAAATAACACAATTTCAAATAGCGATATCAATAGAGACATGTATACAAATTTTAAAAAAAGAGTTATTTTCATCTAATCCTGTCAGGTACCCATTGAGTTGTGATGCCAAGAACAGCTACCCCTTCAAATATTCTGTATATGGAGACCATATCTGTTCAAAGAGTTCGTATTTGTCCATTAGGACAAATCTGATTCTTTCTAAATGCAACGTCTCCAACATTTCCACTGTCCACATTTTAATTGTGGGGGATAATGTTCCCTTCCAAAATTTCAATATTAATTTTTTCCCTATTATCAAACAGTAATCCAAGAAATTTCTTTGGTTTACTGTTAATATTAGATTTGAATCCTGAACTCCTAATATTATTAATTTTGGATCTGGGTCCAGTTTAATTTTAAGAACTTCAGAGATAACTCTAAAGATTTCTGTCCAATAATAATTGAGTTTTATACATGTTACAAAACTATGCGTTAAGTTAGCTTCCAAGTTCTGACATTTATCACAAATAGAAGAAATGTTAGGATAAATTCTATTTAATTTCGTTTTTGAATAATGTTATCTGTGTAATACCTTAAATTGTATCATTATTGTCTAGCATTTAATGAGCAACGATGTATACGTTGTAGGCTTTCTTCCCAAATTTCCTTCGTTATAGATAAACCTATTTCATTTTCCCATGTTTGTCGATATATTTCCGAAGTTGGGATTTCCTTATCCAAAATAGTATTGTATATATACTCTATTCATTTTTCTGTATTTGGGTGTTTATTATTAAACAATTCATCTAATAATCCTGGTTTTCTATTTTTATAGTCTTGCGTATTTGACTTAATATAGTTTCTAATTTGTAAATACCTAAATATGTTATTTGACTGCAATCCATAGATATCCTGTAACTCTTGAAATGAAAAATTTTTTTTTGTAAAGGTGTTCTATCCTTTTAATTCCTAAATCATTCCAGTGTATAAACCTCTTGTCCAATACAGAGGGCCAAAACAAAAGATTATTCATAATTGGCAAACAAAGTGACAAATTATCCATATGTTGGGTCTTAACTATTTGTTTCCAAATACGTCTATTGCTATGAATTATAGGGTTGTCACCATACGTTTTATTTTTGTACTTCCCTTGGTGCAAAAAGAATCAAACCTACATCAAAAGGCAAACAATCTTCCTTTTCCATCTTTAGCCAGCTTGGCTCATGATCTAAATTTACCAACCAAAAATTCATATTCTTAATCTGAACTGCTCAGAAATAATATAAGAAATTTGGTAGTGCTAGTCCACCATTTATTTTAGATTTACATAGATGTTTTTTACTTATTCGATGATTTTTATAGTCCCAAATAAAACTATTAACCAAAGTATCTATTTAAAAAAAAAACATTTTTGGGAGATATAAAGGGATGGCTTGAAATAAATATAACAATTGTGGCAAAAAAATCATTTTTATAGCATTTATTCTACCGATCATTAATATAGGTAGTGTTTTCCTATATAAAATATTTTGTTTCAGTTTATTTAATAATTGAGGGTAATTATATTTAAATAGACAGTTATAGGACTTAGATACATTAATTCCTAGATATTTGAGTTTGTCCGTGACTATTTTAAGTGGGAATTGTTCTAATATATTTAATTTTATTCCAGTTATAGGCATAATTTCACTTTTATTCCAATTAATTCTATACCCAGAAAATGTGCTAAACTTAGTTATAACATTAAATAGATTGGGAATACTAATCTCCGGTTTTGTGATATAAATTAAGATGTCATCTGCGTATAGAGATATTTTATTCGTTGCAGTTTTGGTATTATATCCATATATTTCTGGTTCTCATCTAATCATTTCGGCTAATGGTTCTATTACCAAAGTAATGGTGATAATGGGCATCCTTGTCTACAACCCATAAAGAGATTAAATTTTGCTGATAACATTTGATTTGTTAATATTCTTGCAGTTGGATTCGAGTATATGATTTTTACCCATTTGGAAAATCTAGCTAGTTCAATATCATTCACTCTTTTTGAGTACATGACATTGAATAGACGTCTCAGATTATAGGATGAATAGCGTTTTGGAATAGACCCGTTTGGTCATGATGTATTAAGTTATTAATCACTAAACTTAACCTCCGAGATAAAATTTTAGTTAGTATTTTTTGATCAGTATTTAAAAGAGCTATTGCTCTGTATGATCCCAGGGTCTTCCAAATCTTTATCAGCTTTAGGGATAAGTGTAATTGTAGATTCAATTTAATGATTCTGGTAACTTTCCTTGTTCATAAGCATATTTATATATTGTATGTAAGCGTGGAGAGATCAGATCATAAAACTTCTTATAAAATTCAACACTTAAGCCATCAGGGCCTGCGGCTTTTCCGTTATTTAATGATCCAATTGATTCTTCAATATCTTTTACTGATATATCAGCATTTAACAAGTCTCTACCTTCCTGATCTAAACTGTTAATATGATATTCTTGTAGGAATGTTTCCATTCCATCTGATTGGCCTGCTAGTTTAGATGAGTAAAGATTTTGATAATATTGTAAAAATGTATCATTGATATCTTTTGATAAAGTCAGTATTTCTCCTAATTCTTAAACTCAGATCTAATTTTATGTATCATTTTCTCCTCATCTAATTTTCTAAGCTGGTGAGCCAGTAATTTTTGTGGTTTATCCCCAAATTCAAATTGTACTTGTTTAGTCTGTTGAAAAAGTTTAATAATCTGATTTGAGTATAATTTATGTAGCTTATATTTTAATGATGCAATTTTATTACTTAGCCCCTTTGAAGGGGATATTGCATTTTCAATATCTAATCGTTTTATTTCATTTTCCAACTTTTGTTGAGTCTTTCGATTTTCCTTATTAAAGTATGCGTGTGCTGATATCATCGCACCACGCATAAATGCTTTAAAATGTATCCCAAAGCAGTGTTGGTGAAATTCCAGGTTTGTCATTAGTTTCAAAAAATAAGTTAATCTGTTTTACCAAGTAATCATAACAAGCCCTATCATTTAATATTTGGGGGCTGAGTCTCCAGTTAGAGGTTTTAATAGTTATGTCTTTTAATTTTATCTTAAATGTTAATGGAGCATGATCCGAGATAATAATATTATGATATTTTGAGTCATATGTAAATGGGATTAATTTTGAATCTATTAAAAGATAGTCTATCCTTGAGTAGGTTCCAAATACAGGGGAAAAAAATTAGTATTCTCGACCAGATGGGTTATCTGTTCTCCAGATATCTTTAACGTTTGCTGTGTTAATAAAAGAATTTATAAGTGTACTTGACTTAGAAGTGGTTTTCCTTTTCGTTGATGATCTATCTAAATAATTATCTAAGGTACAATTAAAATCACCTCCAATTATTAGATTATGTGGAGTGGATATAGGGATTAACACTATCCTACACGCACTAGGGAAAACGTTACACATGCACCAAGCCAATTAACCTACGTACCTGTATGTCTTTGTAATGTGGGAGGAAACCGAAGATCTCAGAGACAACCCATGGGGTATGTCGTATGCAGCGCCGGAGACCTGGGTTCCATCCCGACAACAGGTGCTGTCCTAACGGAGTTTGTACGTTCCCCCCATGAACCTGCCTCCATCTCCCTCTGAGGCAGAGAATTCCACAGACTCGCCACTCTCTGTGAGAAAAAGTGTTTCCTCTTCTCCGTTCGAAATGGCTTACTCCTTATTCTTAAACTGTGGCCCCTGATTCTGGACTCCCCCAACATCGGGAACACGTTTCCTGCCTCTAGCGTGTCCAAGCCCTTAACAATCTTATATGTTTCAATGAGATAGGTTAGAGTGTAGATAGGTTTGTGTTATGTGTCAATATTCTTCTGTGCAAGAAATGACATAAATGGTTGCCAGATTTTATTAAATTGGTTGACTCTATCCTTTAGAACCGATCTTATTCTTTCTAAATGTAATGTACTGGTCAGGTCATGAAGCCACATTCTAGAATTGGAAGCTGTTGGTTTTTTTCCCATGAAAATGAGTAGTAGTTTCTTTGCCGTAATGAGACAGTAGGAGAGGAATTGTCGTTGAGCAGTTGTGAGTTGTCTCGATGTTTCAGATACCCCAAAGATGATTAATAAGGGCTCTGGGTTTAATGGAATGTCAAGAATATCTGACATATTCTTACATATATCAGACCAGAAAGAGGTGAGTTTAGGGCACGATACATAGTTATGAAAAAGAGTAGCATCTGAGGAGTGACATTTATGACAGGTAGGAGAAGCATTTGGATATATACTGTGTATTTTTGCCTTGGAGTAGTGAAGTCTATGTATAGTTTTGAACTGTATGAGGCAGTGTCTAGCATTGTTTGAGCACTGTATGAGGCTTTCCTCCCATATTTCATCTGAAAGTAAGCATGCAAGTACAGCAGGCAGTGAAGAAAGCGAATGGCATGTTGGCCTTTATAACAAGAGGAATCGAATATAGGAGCAAAGAGGTCCTTCTGCAGTTGTACAGAGCTCCAGTGAGACCACACCTGGAGTATTGTGTACAGTTTTGGTCCCCTAATTTGAGGAAGGACCTTCTTGCTATTGAGGGAGTGCAGTGTAGGTTTACAAGATTAATCCCGGGATGGCGGGACTGTCATATGCTGAGAGAATGGAGCAGCTGGGCTTGTACACTCTGGAGTTTAGAAGGATGAGAGGGAATCTCATCGAAACATATAAGATTGTTATGGGCTTGGACACGTTAGAGGCAGGAAACATGTTCCCGATGTTGGGGAAGTCCAGAACCAGGGGCCACAGTTTAAGAATAAGGAGTAAGCCATTTAGAACGGAGACGAGGAAACATTTTTTCATCCAGAGAGTGGCGAGTCTGTGGAATTCTCTGCCTCAGAGGGCAGTGGAGGCAGTTTCTTTGGATGCTTTCAAGAGCGAGCTAGATAGGGCTCTTAAAGATAGCGGAGTCAGGGGATATGGGAAGAAGGCAGGAACGGGGTACTGATTGGGGATGATCAGCCATGATCACATTGAATGGCGGTGCTGGCTCGAAGGACCAAATGGCTACTCCTGCACCTAGTGTCTATTGTTTGAGGCACCTATGTATGTTCCTCCCATATTTCATCTGGTGTTTGCATATTTATGCATTTTTCCCCAATTTGTCTTATACTTGCTAGAGGATGGAGATGTTATTGATAGAAGGACATCATACATATAGCAGAAGAATTTGTCTTTATATGGTGATGTTTTAAGACAGTCATCTATTTGAGACTGCCTCTCAACTTCAAATTCCGTCAGATGCTTTTGTATATAATCTCTGATTTGCAAGTATCTGAAGAAGTTACTAATTGGGAGAAAGTTTATTTCGTAGCCGTGTAAAGGTGGCAAACGTACCATCGATATATAGGTCTCTGACACTGTCAGGGGCCACAGTTTAAGAATAAAGGGTAGGCCATTTAGAACGGAGATGAAGAAAAACTTTTTCACCCAAAGAGTTGTGAATCTGTGGAATTCTCTGCCTCAGAAGAGCGTGTCGGCCAATTCTCTGGATGCTTTCAAGAGAGAGTTGGATAAGGGATATGGGGAGAAGGCAGGGACGGGGTACAGATTGTGGATGATCAGCCATGATCACAGTGAATGGCGGTGCTGGGTCGAAGGGCCAAATGGCCTACTCCTGCAACTGCTGTCTATTGACCCGAAACGTCACCTATCCTTTTTCTCCAGAGGTACCGCTTGACCCGCTGAATTACTCCAACACTCCGTGTCTTATCTTGCATAAGAATCAGACATTGTTTTTTCAATGCAACAGCACCGCTTACTGAAGTCTCAGTGTATTACAGCATAACAAACGTTTAGGCTCAAAGCAATATACGTTCCACGTACAATGCAATGCTGCAGATTTGGCAAAAGTCAGGCACTGCAAAAGCAAAATGGTCTGTCCAACATGATCCTGTTTTGGGGCTCTCCAAGTGGCTGCCCACCACCAAATCCCAGGAAAAAAGGAACTGCAGATGTTGGTTTACAACATAAAAAAACACAAAGTGCTGGAGTAAAGCAGCGGGTCAGGCAGCACAAGTTATGACAATAGATAATAGACAATAGATGCTGGAGTAGGCCATTTGGCCCTTCGAGCCGGCACCGCCATTCAATGTGATCATGACTGATCATCCCCAATCAGTACCCCGTTCCTGCCTTCACCCCATATCCCCTGACTCCGCTATCTTTAAGAGCCCGACTATCTTTAAGTGGCTTGCAAAAGTTTTCATACCCCTTGAACTTTGCCACATTTTGTCACGTTACAACCACAAACGTAAATGTATATTATTGGGATTTTATGTGATAGACCAACACAAAATGGTGCATAATTGTGAAGTGGAAGGAAAATGATACATGGTTTCCAAATTATTTTACTAAAGAAAAACTGAAAAGTGTGGCGTGCAAAAGTATTCAGCCCCCATTAGTCAATACTTTGTAGAACCATCTTTCGCTGCAATTACAGCTGCAAGTCTTTTGGGGTATGTCTCTACCAGCTTTGCACATCTAGAGACTGAAATTTTTGCCCATTCTTCTTTGCAAAATAGCTCAAGCTCAGTCAGATTGGATGGAGAGCGTCTGTGAACAGCAATTTAAGTCTTGCCAGAGATTCTCAACTGGATTTAGGTCTGGACTTTGACTGGGCCATTCTAAACATGAGTAGGCTTTGATCTAAACCATTCCATTGTAGTTCGGGCTCTATATCAGGCATGTGCTGTCAGGGTAGGCAAGGTCGGCTGTGCCTTCCCTGACTAAAATTATAAAATAGCAATTATTTTATATATAAATATAATATATATAAAATATATATAAAACATATATAAAATGGTCATAAATAGTAAAGGCACGGGAGAATTATGCCTCCCTAAGAGATCAATCTCTTAGGGAGGCATAATTCTCCCGTGCCTTTCATCAGCAGTACGTTTTAAACGCGGAAGAACGAGGTCCTCGCGTGCCGTCTACGCTGCTTCAAGCCATCAGTGGGAACGGTCCGTAAAGGCAGCTGAAACTCTGCCTTTACACCGCGGACTGCGTGCATGTGCTGTGTTGTGCACTGTGCATGCGCACCAGCCTACTGCGCATGCGCAAGTTTCTTAGCGGGATTTTCAAGGGTGGGTAGTGATTACCTGAAGAGTTTCACGAAGCAACCTTATGGATATTTTTGCTGCAGAATGGACTTTGTGCACAATAATATGGTAAGTAATTTTTTTTGAGTTATATGTTTTTAAATACTTTATTAAGAGATAGGACCTATTGAAAACAAATTACATGATAAAAGTCTTAGTCATAGAGCGATACAGTGTGGAAACAGGCCCTTTTCAGCCCAACTTGCCCTCACCGGCCAACATGTCCCAGCTACACTAGTCCCACCTGCCTGCACTTGGTCCCTATTCCTCGAAACCTATCCTATCCATGTACCTGTCTAACTGTTTCTTAAACGGTGGGATAGTCCCGGCCTCAACTACCCCCTCTGGCAGCTTGTTCCATACACCCACCATCCTATGTGTGAAAAAGATTCCTATTAAACCTTTTCCCCTTCATCTTGAACTTATGTCCTCTGGTCCTCGATTCCCCTACTCTGGGCCTCGATTCCCCTACTCTGGGCAAGAGATTCTGTGCATCTAAGTCAAGTGATGTAATGATACTGACATTGAACAGATAATATTATAAAAGTAACATCAAATGGGGAAAAAAATCCACCAGTGGGAGAGTCATGAACAAGGGGAAATAACGACAAAATTCAGGGCCCGGTCATTTAAAACTAAGGTGCATAGGCATTTCTTCTCTCAGAGGGTTGGGATTCCTAAGAATTAGCTGCCCCTGGGCAGAAGTGGGAGCCAGATCAATTTAAATAGGAGATAGATTCATGGTTGAGGATTGAGAGCTTTTGGCAACAGGAGTTGAGGCTAGCATAGATTGGCCATGACCATGGTGTCGAGAGAACAATCTGCGCATGTGCGGTTTCCACGATTTAAAAATAGCCGACAGTACACCGGGGAGGGAACAATGTGCGCATGCGCGGTTTTCAAGATTTAAAAAATGCCGACCGGCAGTTTACCGGGGAGGGAACAATGTACGCATACGCAGTTTCAAGATAAAAAAAGCCGACTGACAGCTCACCGGGGATAGGATAATCTGCGCATGGTTTTCAAGATTTTTAAAAGCCACTGCCTAACCCTGGCTGATTACTCACGGCACGTGCCTGCTGTATGTTTAGGGTCGTTGTCCTGCTGGAAGGTGAACCTCCGCCCCAGTCTCAAGTCTTTTGCAGACTCTAACAGGTTTTCTTGCAAGATTGCCCTGTATTTGGCTCCATCCATCTTTCCATCAACTCTGACCAGCTTCCCTGTCCCTGCTGAAGAAAAGCATCCCCACAGCATGATGCTGCCACCACCATGTTTCACAGTGGGGATGGTGTGTTCAGGGTGATGTGCAGTGTTAGTTTTCCGCCACACATAGCGTTTTGCATTTAGGCCAAAAACTTCAATTTTGGTCTCACCAGACCAGAGCACCTTCCTCCACATGTTTGCTGTGTCCCCCACATGGCTTGTGGCAAACTGCAAACGGGACATCTTATGGCTTTGTTTCAACAATGGCTTTCTTCTTGCCACTCTTCCATAAAGGCCCGATTTGTGGAGTGCACGACTAATAGTTGTCCTGTGGACAGATTCTCCCACCTGAGCTGTGGATCTCTGCAGCTCATGCAGAGTTACCATGGGCCTCTTGGCTGATTCTCTGATCAATGCTCTCCTTGCCCGGCCTGTCAGTTTAGGTGGACAACCACGTCTTGGTAGGTTTGCAGTTGTGCCATACTCTTTCCATTTTCAGATGATGGATTGAACAGTGCTCCGTGAGATGTTCAAAGCTTGGGATATTTTTTTTATAACCTAATCCTGCTTTAAACTTCTCCACAACTTTATCCCTGACCTGTCTGGTGTGTTCTTTGGGCTTCATGATGCTGTTTGTTCACTAATGTTCTCTAACAAACCTCTGAGGCCTTCACAGAACAGCTGTATTTATACTGAGATTAGATTACACACAAGTGGACTCTATTTACTAATTAGGTGACTTCTGAAGGCAATTGGTTGCATTGGATTTTATTTAGGGGTATCAGAGTAAAGGGAGCTGAATACTTTTGCATGCCACCCTTTTCAGTTTTTCATTTGTAAAAAAATTTGGAAACGATGTATCATTTTCCTTCCACTTCATAATTATGCGCCTCAACATAAATTGGTCTATCACATAAAATCCCAATACATTTACGTTTGTGGTTGTAACAAGACAAAATGTGGAAATGTTCAAGGGGTATGAAAACCTTTGCAAGCCACTGTATCTAGCTCGCTCTTGTAAGCATCCAGAGAACCTGCCTCCACCGCCCTCTGAGGCAAAGAATTTCACAGACTCACAACTCTCTGTGAGAAAAAGTGTTTCCTCATCTCCGTTCTAAATGGCTTACTCCTTATTCTTAAACAGTGGCCCCTGGTTCTGGACTCCCCCAACATCGGGAACATGTTTCCTGCCTCTAGTGTGTCCAAGCCCTTAACAATCTAATATGTTTCAATGAGATATCCTCTCATCCTTCTAAACTCCAGCCCAGCTGCTCCATTCTCTCAGCATATGACAGTCCCGCCATCCCGGGAATTATCCTTGTAAACCTATGCTGCACTCCCTCAATAGCAAAAATGTCCTTCCTCAAATTAGGGGAACAAAACTGCACACAACACTCCAGGTGTGGTCTCACTAGGGCTCTGTACAACTGCAGAAGGATCTCTTTGCTCCTATATTCGATTCCTCTTGTTATAAAGGCCAACATGCCATTTGCTTTCTTCACTGCCTGCTGTACCTGCATGCTTACTTTCATTGACTGATGTACAAGGACCCCCAGATCCCATTGTACTTCCCCTTTTCCCAACTTGACGCCATTTAGATAGTAATCTGCTTTCCTGTTTTTGCTACCAAAGTGGATAACTTCATATTTATCCGCATTAAACTTCATCTGCCATGCATCTGCCCACTCCCCCAACCTGCCCAAGTCACCCTGCATTCTCATAGCATCCTCCTCACAGTTCACACTGCCACCCAGCATTGTGTCATCTGCAAATTTGCTAATGTTACTTTGAACCCATTCATCCAAATCATTGATGTATATTGTAAATAGCTGCGGTCCCAGCACCGAGCCTTGCAGTACCCTACTAGTCACTGCCTGCCATTCTGAAAGGGACCCGTTAATCCCTACTCTTTGTTTCCTGTCTGCCAACCACTTCTCTATCCATGTCAGCAGTCTACCCCCAATAACATGTGCCCTAATTCTGCCCACTAATCTCCTATGTGGGACCTTATCAAATGCTTTCTGAAAGTCCAGGTACACTACATCCACTGGCTCTCCCTTGTCCATTTTCCTAGTTACATCTTCAAAAAATTCCAGAAGATTAGTCAAGCATGATTTCCCCTTCGTAAATCCATGCTGACTCGGACCGATCCTGTTACTGCTATCCAAATGTTCGGCTATCTCATCTTTTATAATTGACTCCAGCATCTTCCCCACCGTCTACAATTCCCAATTCCCTGTTTTCTCTCTCCCGCCTTTCTTAAAAAGTGGGATAACTTTAGCTACCCTCCAATCCACAGGAACTGATCCTGAGTCTATAGAACATTGGAAAATTATCACCAATGCATCCATGATTTCTAGAGCCACTTCCTTAAGCACCCTGGGATGCAGACCATCAGGCCCTGGGGATTCATCAGCCTTCAGTCCCATCAGTCTATCCAACACCATTTCCTGCCTAATGTGGATTTCCTTCAGTTCCTCTGTCACCCCAGATACTCTGGCCACTACTATATCAGGAAGATTGTTTGTGTCCTCCTTAGTGAAGACAGATCCAAAGTACCTGTTCAACTCATCTGCCATTTCCTTGTTCCCCATAATAAATTCACCTTTTTTGTCTTCAAGGGTCCAACTTTGGTCTTAACTATTTTTTTTCCTCTTCATATACCTAAAGAAGCTTTTATTATCCTGCTTTATATTCTTGGCTAGCTTACCTCATCTTTTCTCCCTGCATTGTCTTTTTAGTTACCTTCTGTTGTTCTTTAAACATTACCCAATCCTCTTGCTTCCCGCTCATCTTTGCTACGTTGTACTTCTTCGCTTTAATTTTTATACTGTCCCTGACGTCCCTTGTCAGCCATGGTCGCCCCTTTCTCCCCTTGGAATCTCTCTTCCTCCTAGGAATGAACTGATCCTGCATCTTCTGTATTATTCCTAGAAACATCTGCCATTTCTGTTCCACTGTCATCCCTGCTAGTGTATCTTTCCAGTCAACTTTGGCCAGCTCCTCCCTCATGGCCCCATAGTCCCCTTTATTCAACTGCAACACTGACACCTCCGATCTACTCTTCTCCCTCTCCAATTGTAGATTAAACCTGACCATGTTATGGTCACTGTCTCCTAATGGCTCATTAACCTCGAGGTCCTTTATCAAATCTGGTTCATTACATAACACTAAATCCAGAATTGCCTTCTCCCTGGTAGGCTCCAATACAAGCTGTTCTAAGAATCCAGCACTCTACAAAGTCCCTTTCTTGGGGTCCAGTGCCAACCTGATTTTCCCAGTCTACCTGCACGATGAAACCTCCCATAACAACCGCAGCATTACTTTTGCTACATGCCAATTTTAACTCCCGATTCAACTTGCACCCTATGTCCAGGCTACTGTTTAGGGGCCTGTAGATTCGTCCCATTAGGGTCTTTTTACCCTTACATGTTGATTGACCTACCTTCCTGCCATGCAGGGTGAATTAGTTTAGAGATACAACGCGGAAACATGCCCTACCACCGAGTTCGCACATTATCACTATCTTACACACAGACACACTAGGGACAATTTACATTTACACAATTCACCTACAAACCTGTACTTATTTGCAACCTGAAGATCTCGGAGAAAGCCCACGCAGAGAACGTGCAAACTCCGCACAGACAGCGCCCGTGGTCGGGAGCGAACCCGGTTCCCCGGCGCTGCACCTCTGGCGCTGCGCCTCCGTGGCCGCCCCGCTGAACATTTGCAACAGCGTTGTAGTTCTTTGCAAGCCTCGGCGGCTGGAGTTCAACCAGAGATGACTCCAACTCCCAGCAAGAGAGCTACAGCTTCTCATCGCGGAAGCGCTGGCTGACACAACAAACTCTTGGCCAAAGATCTTTGTCGACACCCACAAAACGCTGGATTAACTCAGCGGGACAGACACAGTTCTTGTACAATTGTCCTTTCTGGAGAGAAGGATTCGAAAAGCAGGAATTAAAAAATGGTCTGACTAATCATTAAGGGTGAGTACGAATCGTCCTTGATTCTATTTTTTTTTAAACAACCAGTTTAACCAGAATGTTAAAATTGCAAGGCGTGGCTGCAGATTCCTGTTTACATTTTCTCCACCACAAAATGGTGAGATTGAACAGAGCAGATTTAGACTTGAAGATAAATTAATTTTCTTTGGTCGGTCAAAAGCCTGCATCAGAAAGTCTTTTATAGAGAAGAATATGGAAGATTGAATATAAATTGTCAAAAATTAGAAACATGGAAATTAGGTGCAGGAGTAGGCCATTCGGCCCTTCCAGCCTGCAATATGATCATGGCTGATCATCCAACTCAGTATCCTGTACCTGCCTTCTCTCCATACCACCCCACCCCCCATCCCATCCCATTAGCCACAAGGGCCATATCTAACTCCATCTTAAATATAGCCAATGAACTGGCCTCAACTACCTTCTGTTGCAGAGAATTCCAGAGACTCACCACTCTCTGCATGAAAAATGTTTTCCTCATCTCGGTCCTAAAGGAAATCCCACTTATCCTTAACCTGTGACCCCTTGTTCTGGACCTCCCCAACATCGGGAACAATCTTCCTGCATCTAGCCTGTCAAACCCCTTAAGAATTTTGTAAGTTTCTCTAAGATCCCCGTCAATCTTCTAAATTCTAGCAAGTACAAGCCGATTGAGTGAGATCACTATCTTACATTTTATTTTTTTGGATATGATTAATTGTGGGTGTGTAAAATATTATACTGGTGTATGAGGACACAGGCCCTTCGGCCCATCTTGTCCATGTCGACCATGTTGGCCCATCTAAGGTTGTCCCATTTGCTCGCATTTAGCCCACATCACTAATGTTCTGTTGTGCTGAATCAAAGCAAGAATTTCATTGTCCTATCAGGGACACATGACAATAAACTCCATTTGAACTTGAACATCCCTCTAATCCTTTCCTATTCATCTTCATGTCTTTTAAATGTCGCTAGTGGACCTGCCTCAGCTACCTCCTCTGGCAGCTTGTTCCATATATGAAGAAGGATTTTGGCCCGAAACCCTGCCTATTTTCTTCGCTCCATAGATGCGATGCTACGGCACCCACTGAGTTTCTCCAGTACAGTTGTCTACCTTCCATATATAACCATCACCCTCTGAGTGAAAACACTACCCCTCAGGTTCCTATTAAATCTTGCTCCTTTCACTTACACCCGAGTCCTCTAGCCCGTGATTCCCCTCCTCTGGGACTTAAGGAATCGAGGGATATGGGGTAAAAGCAGGAACGGGGTACAGTGCGGCTCAAAGGGCCGAATGGCCTACGTGCACCTAATTTTCAATGTAAGACCACAACGCACACTGGCACTCAGTGACCCACTTCTGTTCCCAGTTACAGAGAACAGTACAGCACAGGCCCTTCGGCCCACCATGTCTGTGCTAGCTCACAGATTTTCATGGGTGGTGGAACCCATTTGTAACACGTTCCCCACCCCCTCCGCCCAGCCTGGTGTTACCAGTTTAGTGACGCAGCACGGAAACAGGCCCTTCGGCCCACCGAGTCCGCACCGACCAGCGATCCGCGCACATTAACGCTACCCTACATGTAGGGCCTGAAACTCACCCACCCCGCTGAGCTACCCCAGCTGAGAGACAATTTACAATTTTACCAAGCCGAATGGGCAGACAAGGTGGCGCTGTGGTAGAGTTGCTGCCTTACAGCACTTGCAGTACTGGAGACCCGGGTTCGATCCCGACTACGGGCGCTGTCTGTACGGAGTTTGTTCGTTTCCCCCCGTGACTGCATGGGTTTACCCGAGATATTCGGTTTCCTCCCACGCTCCAAAGACATACAGGTCTGTCAGTGAATTGGCTTGGTGTAATTCACTTTCATATCTTCAGTATTAAAGAAGTTATGGCCATTTTCATACTCGGAAATTAGCATCTTGTTCCCTATTGCTTTTCCATTGACTTAACACAAAAGCTGTGATCGAGGACAGTCAAAAGCCCATGACTTTCTTAAAAATTAAGAGAACTGAAAGAAAATTTCAGTTATTATAGATTGACACATTCTGAAACAAATATGAAACAATCTTACTTGGATGACCTGAAATTAAAGCATATAATTAGTTAGTTACACAATTGTAGCTCATTACAAAATTCAATTACTAGATCTAACCATCTATCCATTTCTTAAGAAAATATTAACATTTTTTTTAAAAGCCTAAGTGTCCAAATAACATTCACACAAGAATTCACAAAATAACATGATTTTAAATCTCATTGTCATGAATTTAGAGGCCAAATTGAAGGAATTTAGTGTTTAATGCCTGTAGATTAATGGCCATTTAAATCAGCTTGCGAGTGGGATTTTCTGGAATGCGATGGATTGGAACATTGCGGTTGTGGTGAATTTAAACCCCATATCGGCAGGAAAATACTGCCGGTTCATATGGGGAATAAATCACTGTTTCGCAACATGAAATTTTGATTAAGGTCATCTTAACAAGCAGGTTTATATGAAAAAATAAACGGCTTTCCTTTACCTGTCCCCTACGTAAAATCCGTCCCCGTTGTCGGCGTTCACGGCATTAGAAGATAATTTTTATTTTACTCCAGCGCTGAAATAGTCGGGCAATTTAAAAAAAAAAAAATTCACTTACCGGCAGTCGGAACGAATCTCCAGCAAACCACGCCAGTGACAGAACTGCAGCGCCACTGAAGGTAAATGTTTTGTAACATACCTACAGAGCAGTCCGTCTTTGGAGTGTGGGTAGAACGTACAAACTCCCTACAGACACGCACCCGTGGTCAGGATTGAACCCGGGTTCCTGGCGCCGTGAGGCAGCACTTTTGTCCCTTGGAGCCGGTCTGATGATACCCAGGCTGGAGGACATACAATCCACATATAGCTGGTCTGTCAGTTCAGTCTTTGTGGGAGTTCACAATGCCTTATTGTTTGCTACTACTTTTTGAAGTTGAGTACAGGAGCAAAAAGGTCCTTCTGCAGTTGTAGTGAGACCACACCTGGAGTATTGTGGGCAGTTTTGATCCCCTAATTTGAGGAAGGACATTCTTGCCATTGAGGGAGTGCAGCGTAGGTTCACCAGGTTAAATCCCGGGATGGCAGGACTGTCATATGTTGAGAGAATGGAGCAGCTGGGCTTGTACACTCTGGAGTTTAGAAGGATGAGAGGCGATCTCATTGAAACATTTAAGATTATTAAGGGTTTGGACATGCTAGAGGCAGGAAACATGTTCCCGATGTTGGGGGAGTCCAGAACCAGGGGCCGCAGTTTAAGAATAAGGGGTACGTCATTTATTTATTTATTTATTTATTTTTAATTTATTATTTTTATTTTTAAATTTTATAATACAACTTGGGAGATAGGTCCGTAGGTACAGAAAACAAAACTATTCGTCTAGTCCTGGGTTCAAGCTGCCGTCGAGCCTCAGCGCTGGCCCATTCTACCCCTTCAAATAATCTATGAACGGGGACCATATTCTAGTAAATAATTCAGGTTTGTCGATTAAAACAATTTTTTTTTCCAGATTTAAGGTCACCGACATCTCCATAATCCACATTTTAGTTGTAGGGAATGCAGGGTTTTTCCAAAATTTTAATATTAGTTTTTTTCCCAGTTATTATACTATAATCCAGGAAATGTCTTTGGTTTATTGTTAGTTTTAGGTATTGTTCAGATATGCCCAATATTATTAATTTAGGATCGGGATCCAGTTGAATATTAACCACTATGGAAATAATTTTAAAAATATCCACCCAAAATGTTTTAATTTTTATGCAATTTACAAAAGTATGGGTTAAATTAGCCTCAGAGTATTGACATTTATCGCAGATAGGAGAGATATTAGGAAAAAATCTGTTTAATTTTGTTTTAGAATAATACAATCTGTGTAATATTTTAAATTGTATTAAAGAACGTCTGGCGTTTAAGGAACATTGATGTACATGTTGTAGGCTTTCATCCCAAATATCTTTCGTTATGGGTTTAGAATTAAGTAATTTAGAAGGAGACGAGGAAACACTTCTTCACACAGAGAGTTGTGAGTCTGTGGAATTCTCTGCCTCAGAGGGCGGTGGAGGCCGGTTCTCTGGAAACTTCCAAGAGAGAGCTAGATAGGGCTCTTAAAGATAGCGGAGTCATGGGATATGGGGAGAAGGCAGGAACAGGGTACTGATAGGGGATGATCAGCCATGATCACATTGAATGGCGGTGCTGGCTCGAAGGGTCGAATGGCCAACTCCTGCACCTATTGTCTATTGAAGATTGTTCCTGAAACATTGAACAGTACAACACAAAAAGTCCCATCAGCCCACAATGCCTGTGCCCAACATGATGGAAAGGACATCTATTATCTGAGGCCACAAAAACCTAGCAACTCTCGCGAATGGGCTTGTGAACTGTTTCTATGTATTCGGAACTAAATCGGGGATTGTACTTATGTATGGCATTTATCTAGTTGATTTGTATGCCAAAATAAATTCACTGTACCTGGGTACGCGAGTTAACACAAAGAACCATTGAAGCATTGCATGTTCTGAATGGTATTTATTTTGCAGCCTGCAGCTATGTGGCAAGCAAGATCGGCAGTGTCGTAAGCAAACCGGAAGGCCCGCCTTCTGGCACGTCCGAGCTTACAAAGCAGCCAGGTCCAAGGTCAGTATCTCCCTTATATTGAAACATATAAGATTATGAAGGGATTGGACACGCTAGAGGCAGGAAACATGTTCCCGATGTTGGGGGAGTCCAGAACCAGGGGCCAAACAGTTTAAGAATAAGTGGTAGGCCATTTGGAACAGAGATGAGGAAAAACTTTTTCATCCAGAGAGTTGTGAGTCTGTGGAATTCTCTGCCTCAGGCCAATTCCCTGGATGCTTTCGAGAGAGAGCTAGATAGAGCTCTTAAAGATAGCGGGGTCAAGGGTTATGGAGAGAAGGCAGGAACAGTGTACTGATTGTGGAAGATCAGCCATGATCACAATGAATGACGGTGCTGGCTCGAATGGCCGAATGGCCTCCTCCTGCACCTACTGTCTATTGACTTCATTGCAGGGGTTCCATGCACTCGTTTTATATTTGATTCCTTGCCTGTTTGCTGGGTTCTTAAGTGATGGCAGCATAATTAGGCCATTTGGCCCAGCAAGTCTTTTCCGCTATTCAATCACGGCTGATCGATCTCTCCCTCCTAACCCCATTTTCCTGCCTTCTCCCCATAACCTCTGAGACCCGCACCAATTAAGAATCTATCTCTGCCCCCAAAAAATATCCATTGACATGGCCTCCACAGCCTTCAGCGGCAATGAATCCCACTAATTCATTAATTAATCAATTAATTCTGACCACAATGGTACTGTAAATATCAGCCCTCAGTCAGAATTCCACGAGCAACCCTCCTGCAATGAGACGCCTTGAATCTTGGTCACGGGGTGGAGCTGTGGTAGAGTTGCTGCCTCACAGCGAATGCAGCGCCGGAGACCCGGGTTCGATCCCGACTACGGGTGCTGTCTGTACGGAGTTTGTCCGTTCTCCTCGTAACCTGCGTGGGTTTTCTCCGAGATCTTCGGTTTCCCCCCACACTCCAAAGACGTGCAGGTTTGTAGGTTAGTTGGCTTGGTGTATCTGTAAACGATCCCTAGTGTGTGTCGGACAGTGTTAACTTGTGGGGATCGCTGATTGGTGCAGACCCGGTGGGCCGAGGGGGCTGTTTCTACAGTGTATCTCTAAACAAAACTAAACCTGTTCTATCCATGCACTAGTCAATAGACAATAGGTGCAGGAGGAGGCCATTCGGCCTTGCAAGCCAGCACCGCCATTTAATGTGATCATGGCTGATCATCCCCAATCAGTACCCCGTTCCTGCCTTCTCCCCATATCTCCTGACTCCGCTATCTTTAAGAACCCTATCTAGCTCTCTCTTGGAAGTGTCCAGAGAACCGCCCTCCACCGCCATCTGAAGCAGAGAATTCCACAGACTCACAACTTTCTGCGTGAAAAAGTGTTTCCTCACCTCCGTTCTGAATGGCCTTACCCCTTATTCTTAAACTGTGGCCCCTGGTTCTGGACTCCCCCAACATCGGGAACATGTTTCCTGCATCCAGTTTCCAAACCATTAATAATTGTATATGTTTCAAATATTATTTTAAACGGTGTGATAGTACTTGCCTCAACAAACTCCTCTCGCAGCTCGTTCCATACACCTACCCAACCTCTGAATAAAAAAAAAGTTGCCCCTCAGATTCCTATTAAATCTTTCCCCCCTCACCTTAAACCAATGGTATATAGTTATACTGTGTGGAAACAGGCCCTTTAACCCAACGTGCCCATACTGACCAACATGTCCCGCTACACTAGTCCCACCTGCCCGCGTTTGGTCCATATCCCTCCAAACCTGTTCTCTGGTTTTAGATTCCCCTAGTCTGGATAAAAGACTGGGGATTTACACTATCTATTTCTCTCAAGATCTTATGGAGCAATGGGCTGTCCCACCCCCTCATCCTCCATAAAGTTCGAGCCTGCTCAAACTGCCCGATCTATTCGCCTCAGGATTTTAACAGTTGGGGAAATAGTTGTAAGCTACAATCTTCAGGCACCACATCGAAAACGATTGGGGAATTAAGTCACGGGGCATGGAAACAGGCCCTTTGGCCCAACCCATCCACTGATATGGCTAAGAAAGAACTGCAGATAGCATCGGTGAGACCAAGCGCAGGCTCGCCGATCGTTTCGCCGAACACCTCCGCTCAGTCCGTCGTAACCTACCCGATCTCCCGGTGGCTCAGCACTTCAACTCCCCCTCCCATTCCCAATCCGACCTTTCTGTCCTGGGCCTCCTCCACTGTCAGAGTGAGGCGCAGCGCAAATTGGAGGAACAGCACCACATATTTAGCTTGGGTAGCTTACACCCCAGCGGTATGAACATTGACTTCTCTAGCCCTTGCTTTCCCTCTCATTCCATCCCCTCCCCCTTCCCAGTTCTCCTACTTGTCCTACTGTCTCCGCCTACTTTCTATCTCGGCCCCCCCTCCCCCGACATCAGTGTGAAGAAGGGTCTCGACCCGAAACGTCGCCCATTCCTCCTCTCCATAGATGCTGCCTCATCCCGCTGATCTTCTCCAGCATTTAAGTAAGTAAGTAAGTTTATTGGCCAAATATTCACATACAAGGAATTTGCCTTTGTGCTCCGCCCACAAGTAACAACATGACATACAGTGACAGTTACGAGTGACTCAGAAAACACTAAACATTAATTATAATAATAAGACAATAATGATAAAACACCATTGATCAAGCATGTGAACCAACAAAATACCAGATCAAAGGGAGGCTACAGATTTTTGGCTGTTGAGTAGAGCTACTCGTGGATAAAAACTGTTTTTATGTCTGGCTGTGGCAGCTTTGACAGTCCGGAGTCGCCTTCCAGAGGGAAGTGATTCAAAGAGTTTGTGGCCAGGGTGAGAGGGGTCAGAGATGATCTTGCCCGCTCGCTTCCTGGCCTTTGTGACTACCTTCCTCCACTCATATGTTCACCTACCTGTTGCTATGCTGCAAGTAATGCCCCTGTCCCACTTAGGAAACCTAAACGGAAACCTCTGGAGACTTTGCACCCCACCCAAGGTTTCCGTGCGGTTCCCGGAGGTTTTTGTCAGTCTCCCTAATGGTCGAAAGTGGAATTTGGGAGATTGAGAGATTTGGGAGATTTGGGAAAAAGTGGAAGTGGAACTCGGTGGAATTTAGAAGATTGAGGGGGGATCTTATAGATTTTACAAAATTCTTAAGGGGTTGGACAGGCTAGATGCAGGAAGATTGTTCGCGATGTTGGGGAACTCCAGAACAAGGGGTCACAGTTTAAGGATAAGGGGAAAGTCTTTTAGGACCGAGATGAGAAAAACATTTTTCACACAGAGAGCAGTGAGACTGTGGAATTCTCTGCCACAGAAGGTAGTTGAGGCCAGTTCATTGGCTATATTTAAGAGGGAGCAAGATGTGGCCCTTGTGGCTAAAGGGATCAGGGGGATGGAGAGAATACAGGTACAGGATACTAAGTTGGATGACCAGCCATGATCATATTGAATGGCGGTGCAGGCTCGAAGGGCCGAATGGCCTACTCCTGCACCTATTTTCTATGATTCTAAGTGGTTTCCGCTTCTTCTATGTTCCGGCGATTATTTCAAAAAAATTGAAAAAACCTCCGGGAACCTGACAAAAACCACCGGGAACCGTACGGAAACCTTGGGTGGGGCGCAAAGTCTCCAGAGGTTTCCGTTCAGGTTTCCTAAATGGGGCAGGGGCATTAGTGGTTTCGGGATGTACTGTGAACAAAACATCCTTTACTCTTGCAGATGAAAAGTACAATCCTGTAAACACATCGGAGGATGAGGGATTCTTCCCGGAAAAGCCGCCGACATCGGGAGCCATGATCCAGGAGTGTGGGTCCTGAGGTTAAAGGATGCACCAGCCGTGTCTTGGCATTAGGTGCATTTGCATAGTTCCTGACACAACAGAAAATGTGAGACCACAGCAAAGCATGAAGACTTGCCCAGCAACTCTCTTCCCAGTGAGATGAGCATTTCTGAATATACCTGCTGTGTTTTAAAGTTCACAAGTTCATAAGTTGTAGTATAATTAGACCATTTGGCCCATCAAGTCTACTCTGCCATTCAATCGTGGCTGATCTATCTTTCCCTCTCAACCCATTCTCCTGCCTTAACCTCATAACTCCTGACACCTGTACTAATCAAGAATCTATCTGTCTCTGCCTTAAAAATGTCCATTGGCGGCCTCCACCGCCTTCTGTGGCAAAGAGTTCACCACCATTTGACTAAAGAAATTCCTCTTCATCTCCTTTCTAAAGGCGCATCCTTCTTTTCCCAGGCTCTGACCTCTGGTCCTAGACTCTCCCACTAGTGGAAACGTCTCTCCACATCCACTCTATCCAAGCCTTTCAATATTTGGTAAGTTTCAATGAGGTCCCTCCCCCCCTCATCCTTATGAAATCCAGTGAGTACAGGCCCAGCACCGCCAAATGCTCATCTTAGGTTAACCCACACATTCCTGGGATCGTTCATGTAAACCTCCTCTGGACCCTCTCCAGAGCTAGCACATCCTTCCTCAATTAAGGAGCCCAAAATTGCTCTCAATATTCCAAATGTGGCCTTACCAGCAACATTACATCCCTGCTTCTGTATACAAGCCCTCTTGAAGTGAATACTGGCGCTGCGTTTGCCTTGCTTAGAAACATAGAAAATAGGTGCAGCAGGAGGCCATTCGGCCCTTCGAGCCAGCACCTCCATTCATTGTGATCATGGCTGATCATCCGCTGTCAATAACCCGTGCCTGCCTTCGCCCCATATCCCTTGACTCCACCAGCCCCTAGAGCTCTATCTAACTCTCTCTTAAATCCATCCAGTGATTTGGCCTCCACTGCCCTCTGTGGCAGGGAATTCCATAAATTCACAACTCTCTGGGTAAAAAAGTTTTCTTCTCAGCTCAGTCTTAAATGACCTCCCTTTATTCTAAGACTGTGTGGCCCCTGGTTCTGGACTCACCCAACATTGGGAACATTTTTTCCTATATCTAGCTTGTCCAGTCCTTTTATAATTTTATGTTTATATAAGATCCTTACTACTGATACGACTTGCAAATTAACTCAATGGGGAAACATGTACCAGCACTCCCTAGTCCCTTTGCTCCTCTGGTCTTGGGCACTTGATATATTTGTATAATTTCCTGACCCAACAGTTCGCATGAGACCTCAGCAAAGCGTGAAGATATGCCCAGCAACTCACTGACCTGTGAGATGGGCATTTCTGAAAATACCTGCTGTGTTTTAAAGTCTATACATTAAAAATGAATCATGCTTGATGACAAAGATGTCTGACATTAATGAACAAAAGGGTGTGTGGAATGAGCTGCCAAAGGAGGTTATATTTGCTATTGAGGGAGTGCAGCGTAGGTTTACAAGGTTAATTCCCGGGATGGAGGGACTGTCATATGCTGAGAGAATGGAGCGGCTGGGCCTGTATACTCTGGAGTTTAGAAGGATGAGAGGGAATCTTATTGAAACATATAAGATTATTAAGGGTTAGGGACACGGTAGATGCAGGAAACATGTTCCCGATGTTGGGGGAGTCCAGAACCAGGGGCCACAGTTTCAGATTAAGGGGTAAGCCATTTAGAACGGAGACGAGGAAACACGTTTTCTCACAGAGAGTTGTGAGTGTGGAATTCTCTGCCTCAAAGGGCAGTGGAGGCCAGTTCTCTGGATATTTTCAAGAGAGAGCTAGATAGGGCTCTTAAGGATAGCGGAGTCAGGGGATATGGGGAGAAGGCAGGAACGGGGTACTGATTGAGGATGATCAGCCATGATCACATTGAATGGCGGTGCTGGCTCGAAGGGCCAAATGGCCTACTCCTGCACCTATTGTCTATTGTATTTGAAGCAGAGACTATCGCAATGTTTAAGAAACAGACGTGTACATGGATAGGACAGGTTTGGAGGGATATGGGCCAAATGCAGGTAGGTGGGACTAGTATAGCAGGGATATGTAGGACAGTGTGGAAATGTTGGGCCAAAGGGCCTGTTTCCATGGTGTGTGACTATTAACCACCAGGAGGCCGCATGATGGTAGCTTCTTCTGTCTTTTAGTCTTTTTGTTGTTATTTTTGGTGTGTTTTAAATGTTTGTGTTAATGTTCTCTGGTTTGTTTTATGTAGGGGTGGGGGGTAGGGGGGGGGTCGGGGGAAACTTAAAAAAAAATCTCTTACCTTGCCGGAGATGCGATTAATTTCCGGATCATATCTCCGGTCGCTCTGCGGCCTAACTTCGTGGAGCTGGAGGCCTTGCTTGGGAATGACTGTGAGCCCCACCACGGGGCCGTAGACTTACCATCAGAGCTGATCCCTTGCCTGGGATCGACACTCCATCCGTGGCCTGCGGATTTCACATCGGGAGCTCGCAATCTGGGGAGAGCCCTTGGATGTCGGGAGCGCCAATGTCTCGGAAGTTTCGACCTGCCCCGACGCAGAGTTTGTTACCTCTTATTCTTAAACTATGGCCCCTGGTTCTGGACTCCCCCAACATTGGTAACATGTTTCCTGCCTCTAGCGTGTCCAAACCTTTAATAATCCTAGTTAGACAAAAATGCTGGAGAAACTCAGCGGGTGAGGCAGCATCTATGGAGCGAAGGAAATAGGCAACGTTTCGGGTCGAAACCCTTCTCCCGAATAATCTTATATGTTTCAATAAGATCCCCTCTCATACTTCTAAATTCCAGAGTATCCCCACCCTACCCGGCGCACGCACTCTAAAATATCCCTTTAGCCACAAGGGCCACATCTTAAATATAGCCAATAAACTGGCCCCAACTACCTTCTGTGGTAGAGAATTCCAGACTCACCACTCAAAAATGTTTTCCTCATCTTGGTCCTAATGGAATCCCCCCTTATCCTTAGACTATGACCCCTTGTTCTGGACCCCTCAACATCGGGAACAATCTTCCTGCGTCTAGCCTGTCCAACCCCTTAAAAATTTTGTAAGTTTCTATAAGATCCCCCCTCAGTCTTCTGAATTCTAGCGAGTACAAGCCAAGTCTATCCAGTCTTTCCTCATATGAAAGTCCTGACATCCCAGGAATCAGTCTGGTGAACCTTCTCTGTACTCCCTCTCTGGCAAGAATGTCTTTCCTCAGATTTGGAGACCAAAACTGTACGCAATACTCCAGGTGTGGTCTCACCAAGACCCTGTACAACTGCAGTAGAACCTCCCTGCTCCTATACTCAAATCCTTTTGCTATGAATCAATATTAAGAGGCTGGAATCTCTCTATATCTCGTTCTGTATCTCTCTCCCTCTCTGAAGCTGGTTGGTGATTGGCCGCCGAGTGACCAGCACATTATGTGATTGGACGCAATCCCCTTAGAGACAGCGGTTGATTGGACGCTTTTTTCCCTTAATTTCAAAGTCGTACTGTTCCTATTTTTCACACCTTTTTTACCTAAAAATCAGAACAAATACGATAAAATCGGACTAGTTGGCAGGTATGCAATGCACTCCGAAATCCCTCTGCTCTACAACACTCCCCAGAACCCGACCATTCACTGTGTAAGCCCTGCCCATGTTAGATGCTCCAAACTGCAACAGCTCACATTTCTCTGTCATTACTTTATGGTGTGGTTACAAAAATATCTGCACACCCAGTCATCTGCTGCTCTTTGACCAAATGACGCACGCACCCAGCTTTAAGGAAATCTTACTGCAGAGCCATAAAAATAATAATAATACTGCTTGCTGCTCCTAAAATAAAGAGCTCTTTATTTAAAATCCATCCAGAGGAGTTTTCCAGGGTTCACTTTGCCAGAAGCACACCAACTCTCCTGAAAAGTCGCTGCTCCCTGCAGCCAATCTACAAAATTGCCACTGTGTTGCCCTGAAATAAACAGTTGAATTACACCCAAGACAGACACAAAAAGCTGGAGTAACTCTGCGGGACAGGCGGCATCTCTGGAAGGAACGGGTGACCTTTCGCGTCCAGACCTTTCTTCAGAGCAGCCTTCTGAATTTGCACCAGCAGTCTGAAGATGGCCTGTACTCGCTAGAATTTAGAAGATTGAGGGGGGATCTTATAGAAACTTACAAAATTCTTAAGGGGTTGGACAGGCTAGATGCAGGAAGATTGTTCCCGATGTTGGGGAAGTCCAGGACAAGGGGTCACAGTTTAAGGATCAGGGGGAAATCTTTTAGGACCGAGATGAGAAACAAAAATTTCACACAGAGCGTGGTGAATCTGTGGAATTCTCTGCCACAGAAGGTAGTTGAGGCCAGTTCATTGGCTATATTTAAGAGGGAGTTAGATGTGGCCCTTGTGGCTAAAGGGATCAGGGGGTATGGAGAGAAGGCAGGTACGGGATACTGAGTTGGATGATCAGCCGTGATCATATTGAACGGTGGTGCAGGCTCGAAGGGCCGAATGGCCTACTCCTGCACCTATTTTCTATGTTTCTATGGGTCTCGACCCGAAACCTCACCCATTCCTTCTCTCCAGAGATGCTGCCCGTCCCGCTGAGTTGCTCCAGCATTTTGTGTCCGTCTTAAATTACAATTAACATCTTTGCTGCCGTTGAGCACTCACGAGAAGTCTTCACACTTTCAAAAGAAAATGTTTTTGGTATGGAATCTTGCACAGTTAGTGAGCTCAGAAAATAGAATCACAGGCAACAAAGTGGGACAGTGCTGGAGCTGCTGCCTCGGGTTCGATCCTGACTATAGGTGCTTGTCTGTACGGAGTTTGTACCTTCTCTCTGTGACCTGCGTGGTTTCTACAATTTCCTCTCACACTCCAAAGACGTGCAGGTTTGCAGGCTTGGTATAAACGTAAAATTGTCCCTCATGTGTGTAGGGTAGTGTTAATGACCGGGGATTGCTGGTTGTACAAGCAGACAATAGGTGCAGGATTAGGCCATTCGGCCCTTCGAGCCAGCACCGCCATTCAATGTGATCATGGCTGATCATCCACAATCAGTACCCCATTCCTGCCTTCTCCCCATATCCCCTGACTCTGCTATCTTTAAGAGGCCTATCTAGCTCTCTTTTGAAAGTATCCAGAGAACTGACCCCCATCGCCCTCTGAGGCAGAGAATTCCACAGACTCACAACTCTCTGTGTGAAAAAGTGTTTCCTCACCTCCCTTCTAAACGGCTTACCCCTCAATCTTAAACTGTGTGGCCCCTGGTTCTGGACTCCCCCAACATTGGGAACATTTTTCCTGCCTCTAGCGTATCCAATCCCTTAATAATCTTATATGTTTCAAAAAGATCCCCTCTCATTCTTCTAAACTCAAGAGTGTACAAGCCCAGCTGCTCCATTCTCTCAGCATATGACAGTTCCGCCATCCCGGGAATTAACCTGTCGAACCTATGCTGCACTCCCTCAATAGCAAGAATGTCCTTAAATTTGCAGATGCTGATTGGGAAAGAAAAAGTGGACGATGGGGGGAGAGGTAGAGCAGGGAACCAGACTTTCCACATGTTCCAACTAACTGAACGTCTGACCCCTTTGGAGAAACGGGGCCAACTCGCAAAGACGGACTAAACTCCAGCCAAGTTTTTCGATGAGATCGTAAAGTGAGTGTAAGGGCAGCTGATCAACAGATTATTTCCACGCACGTCCTTGCAGGTTTTGAAAGCAACCGCACTCATCCAAAGTGATAAACAGTGTTTAAAACAGTCATGGCTCAAAAGTCCAATAATGTTTTGGAGATGAGAAGACATCCAAAGTTCGCTGTCGAGGGCACGGCTATGACTCACAGCCCGAGAGCTTCAGTATCGAGGTCTCTATGTACTGGCAAAGACAAGGGACGTGTGCATCACCAGTGTGGATGGAAGCCATGGTGTGGGGAAGCTGGTTCATTGCAAGTAGCTTCACGTAATATCCACTGTATATGAGCAGTAGCTGATAGGCTATTTCCTGAAACAACAAGCACAACAAAGGATTTTTGTTAGAAGGGAAAGTGAGATGAGAAAGCAAAATATCAACTAGTGAGTGTCGTTCTCAGGAACTTACAAAGTATTTCTTAGATACAATAGACAATGGACAATAGGTGCAGGAGTAGGCCAATCGGCCCTTCGAGCCAGCACCGCCATTCAATGTGGTCATGGCTGATCATCCCCAATCAGTACCCCGTTCCTGCCTTCTCCCCATATCCCCTGACTCCGCTATCTTTAAGAGCCCTATCTAGCTCTCTCTTGAAAGCAAGAGATCTGCAGGAATTGCAAGAACCATTGCAGTTCTAAACTACTATCTACCTCATTGGTGACCCTTGGCCCATCAGTCTGAAGAAGGGTCTTGACTCACCTATTCCTTCGGATGCTGGCCCTAGTGAGACCACTGCCTCTGTACCAAAGTTGATAACTTAATTGGACACACTATGTTCCCCAGTTTAAGAATAAGTAGTAAGCCATTTTAAAACGGAGACGACGAAACACCTTTTCTCACAGAGAGTTGTGAGTCTGTGGAATTCTCTGCCTCAGAGAGCGGTTCAGGTTCTCTGGATAAAGATAGCAGAGTCAGGGGATCAGGTACTGATTCAGCCATGATCACATTGAATGGCAGCACTGGTTCGAAGGGCCAAATGGCCTACTCCTGCAGTCCATTGTCTATTTTATCCACATTAAATGCACTGCACAGATTATTGAGCTGAGAAAAAACTTTTTTACCCCCCGCCTTCACTGCTCTAGGGGCGATCAGCCATGATCATATTGAATGGCGCTGCTGCTCGAAGGCGAATGGCCTCCTCCTGCTATTGTGTAAATGTGGATGTCAACCCCATGAGATTGATGGCCCGACTCAACCCTCACCTATTCCTTCGCTCCATAGAGCTGCCTCACCCCCTGCGTTTTTCCAGCATTTTTGTCTACCTTTGATGGTAGCTCAGCACTGCTCTCCAGTAGGCGAGGAGATCAAGAGAGAGATACACTACCTCAGAGACCGCTCCCTCCGTAACTTCTTGTCAACTCTTCTCTTCCCACCCAAACCACCCCGTCCCCTGGTTATTTTCCTTGCAACTGCAGGAAATGCTACACACGTCGCTTTACCTCCCCCATTGACTCCATTCAAGGACTCTTGCCAGGTGAGGCAGAGGTTCACCTGCACCTCCTCCAACCTCATTAATGCTTCCGCTGCTGTACTCGACATCGGTGAGATCAAGCGTAGGCTTGCGATCGCTTCGCCCAACACCTCCGCTCGTTCGCCCAACCTGATCTCCCGTGGCCCAGCAGTTCAACTCCCCCTCCCATTCCCAATCCGACCTTTCTGTCCTGGGCCTCCTCAGTGGCCAGAGTGAGTCCCACCGCAAATTGGAGGAGCAGCACCTCATATTCCGCTTGGGGTAGTTTACACCCCAGCGGTATTTGACGTCTCCAATTTCAGGTAGTCCTTGCTTTCTTCCTTCCCCTCCCCTTCCCAACAGCCCACTGTCTCCACCTTTACCTTTCTTCTTCCCCACCCCCCCCCCCCCCCCTCCCACCACATCAGTCTGAAGCAAGGTCTCGACCCGAAATGTCATCTATTCCTTTGCTCCATAGATGCTGCCTCACCCGCTGAGTTTCTCCAGCATTTTTGTCCACCTAAAGGGCCTGTCCCACTTTCACAACCTAATTCTCTGCCTTTTTTTCTCATGGACTTTTTTTATCATGTTGAAAAAAACGCGCCGACCTGGTTAATGCCACGAGTACCTACGACTAGCATTACGCCCTGCTACGACCTACCTACGACCTCGTGACGACCATGCTGCGAGTACGCGCCAAGGGCAAACTCGGCAGAGGTCGTGAATTAGGTCATGAAAGTGGGACAGGCCCTTCCATTACCTCAGAGGTGCCTTCAGGCACTAAGCTGGTCAGAGTGTTAAACACATGCTTTATTTGCCGACTGCTGTGACTCGGAGAGCCACCGTCGTTCCCTGGCAACAGCGGAGCCTCTTCAGACCCGGCGACCACTTCATTCAGAGGACTGACTTGAGTCGATTCAATGACGATGCAGAGGTGGCCCAGCTTCTGACGCAGAAGGGACTGTGGATTGGAAACACAAACTGTTTAGTTTAATTTACAGATTCAGCATGGTAACAGGCCCTTCGGCCCACACTGACCAACAACCACCCTGTTCACTAGCTCTATATCTACACACTTGGGACAACTAACCTAGAAGCTCGCTGTAAACCAACATCTGCAGTTCCTGGAGCAGGGCCTCGACCCAAAACGTCAACCTTTCCTTGACAATAATAGACAATAGGCAACAGGCCATTCGGCCCTTCGAGCCAGCACCGCCATTCAATGTGATAATAGACAATCGGTGCAGGAGTGGGCCATTCGGCCCTTCGAGCCAGCACCGCCATTCAATGTGATCATGGCTGATCGTCTCCAATCGGTACCCCGTTCCTGCCTTCTCCCCATATCCCCTGACTCCACAATCTTTAAGAGCCCTATCTAGCTCTCTCTTGAAAGCATCCAGAGAACCTGCCTCCACCACCCTCTGAGGCAGAGAATTCCACAGGCTCACAACTCTCTGTGTGAAAAAGTGTTTCCTCATCTCCGTTCTAAATGGCTTACTCCTTATTCTTAAACTGTGGCCCCTAGTTCTGGACTTCCCCCAACATCGGGAACATGTTTCCTACATCTAGGGTGTCCAAACCCTTAATAATCTTATATTTCAATGATCCCCTCTCATCCTTCTAAATTCCAGAGTGTACAAGCCCAGCCGCGGCAATCTCTCCAGAGGCTGCCTGTCCCGCTGAGTTACTCCAGTTTTTTGTGTCTATCCGGTTTAATAAACAATAGACAGTAGGTGCAGGAGAGGCCATTCGGCCCTTCGAGCCAGCACCGCCATTCAATGTGATCATGGCTGATCATCCCCAATCAGAACCCCGTTCCTGCCTTCTCCCCATATCCCCTAACTCCGCTATTTTTAAGAGCCCTATCTAGCTCTCTCTTGAAAGCATCCAGAGAACTGGCCTCCACCGCCCTCTGAGGCAGAGAATCCCACAGACTCACCACTCTCTGTGAGAAAAAGTGTTTCCTCGTCTCTGTTCTAAATTTAAACCAGCACCTGCAGTTCCTTCCTGCACATCTGCAGTTCCTTCCCACACAGTAATTTACAAACCTGCTGAGTTGCGCTGGCACTTTGTGGCCAAGCTGCAAACTTGCATGCTTTTGGAATGTGGGAGGAAAACCGGAGCACCCGGAGGAGACCCACACGGTCACAGGGAGAACGTACAAACTTCTTACAAACAGCAAATCAGTGCGTTTACATGGTCTGACAAAGGGGGACCCCAAATATGAATGAATGAATAAGTTTATTGGCTAAGTGTATTCACATACAAGGAATTTGCCTTGGTGCTCTGCCCGTAAGTGACAACATAGAAACATAGAAATTAGGTGCAGGAGCAGGCCATTCGGCCCTTCGAGCCTGCACCGCCATTCAATATGATCATGGCTGATCATCCAACTCAGTATCCTGTACCTGCCTTCTCTCCATATCCCCGATCCCTTTAGCCACAAGGGCCACATCCAACTCCCTCTTAAATATTGGCCTCAACTACCTTCTGTGGCAGAGAATTCCACAGATTCACCACTCTCTGTGTGAAAAACGATTTTCTCATCTCAGTCCTAAAAGACTTCCCCCTTATCCTTAAACTGTGACCCCTTGTCCTGGACTTCCCCAACATCGGGAACAATCTTCCTGCATCTCATGACATGACATACAGTGACAGTTAGGTATGACACATAAAACATTATGCACAAATGGAATGAGCTTAGATGGGGTATGGACAATAGGTGTAGGAGTGGGCCATTCGGCCCTTCGAGCCAGCACCGCCATTCAATGTGACCATGGCTGATCATCCCCAATAATAGACCACAGACAAAACAGACCCTACGGCCCAGCGAGTCCGCACTGACCAGCGCTCGCCGCACTTGGTGGGCATGGACTGAAGGGCCAGGTTCGGCGCAGCGCAAGTCTACAACCTGATTCACGAGCAGGCGATGAATGCAAAAGCTACCTGGAGCCCAGAGCCGGCATGAAATCTTGATTCCAGGAGAGACGCTAGTCTCCTCTCACATCCGCGAATGTTGAAATAAATGAAGCAGAGCTGTGTGTTGGTTAAGGAACAATTTCCACTGGTGGTGTCGCACCGCTCCATTTATAGAGATCATAATCGTTACCATACTTCATTAGCCAAGTCTGTTTTGCAACACACGAGGAATTTGATTTGCCATACCAATAAAAAGCAACGGAACGCACAAAATACATTTTAACATAAACATCCACCACAGTGACTCCTCCACACTCCTCACTGTGATGGAAGGCGAAAATAAAGATCAATCTCTTCCCTTCACCTACAGGGGGTCTCCAACCTTCCGTTGACGGGATGATCTTGGCTCCCGTAGCCGGAGGCGTTTGGGGCCTCCGCGATGGGGTGATCAAGCTCCTGCATCGGGGGGATCTCGGCTGCCCCGTGTCGGGCGATCTGACCCCGGGTCGGGGCTGGTCGAAACCTCTGCGTCGTTTTGAGCTGCCCGACATCGGTCTGTACCCGAGACTGTGAGCTCCTCGATGTTGAAATCCGCAGGCAGTTGGAGCGTCAATCCCAGACAATAGACAATAGACAATAGGTGCAAGAGTAGTCTACTTGGCCCTTCGAGCCAGCACCGCCATTCAATGTGATCATGGCTGATCATCCTAAATCAGTACCCCGTTCCTGCCTTCTCCCCATATCCCCTGACTCTGCTATTTTTAAGAGCCCTATCTAACTCTCTCTTGAAAGCATCCAGAGAACCTGCCTCCACCACCCTCTGAGGCAGAGAATTCCACAGACTCACCACTCTCTGTGAGAAAAAGTGTTTCCTCGTCTCTGTTCTAAATGGCTTACTCCTTATTCTTAAACTGTGGCCCCTGGTTCTGGAATCCCCCCAACATCGGGAACATGTTTCCTGCCTCTAGCGTGTCCATGCCCTTAACAATCTTATATGTTTCAATAAGATCCCCTCTCATCCTTCTAAACTTCAGAGTGTACAAGCCCAGCTGCTCCATTCTCTCAGCATATGACAGTCCCGCCATCCCGGGAATTAACCTTGTCAACCTACGCTGCACTCCCTCAATAGCAAGAATGTCCTTCCTCAAATTTGGAGACCAAAACTGCACACAATACTCCAGGTGTGGTCTCACTAGATGTTGGCGGAGTCCAGAATCAGAGGCCACAGTTTAAGAATAAAGGGTAAGCCATTTACAACAGAGGTGAGGAAATACTTTTTCTGCCAGAGAGTTGCGAGTCTGTAGAATTCTCAGAGGGCGGTACTCTGGATGCTTTCAAGAGAGAGTTAGATAGAGCTCTTAAAGATAGCGGAGTGAAGGGACATGGGGAGAAGGCAGGAACGGGGTACTGATTGTGGATGATCAGCCATGATCACATTGAATGGCGGTGCTGGCTCGAAGGGCCGAGTAGCCTACTCCTGCACCTATTGTCTATTAACTTCCCCACCGTCAAAGGGATCAATTGAGGCATTGGCCTCAAGAAGGCGGCCAACACCATCAAAAACCCACACCACCCTGGCCACGCTCTCATCTCGCTGCTACTGGGAAGAAGATACAGGAATCGGAAAACCGTGACCACCAGGTTTAAGAACAGCTTCTTCCCATCAGACTCTTGCAGACTGCCAACAAATCACAGCAACTATGATGTTGGTTGCGTTTAAAGGGGTACCCAGTCCGTAGCAACCAGCCATCCCCATGCAAAGAATTCCACAGATTCACCGCCATCTGCCTAAAGAAATTCCTCTCATTACCTTCCTGAAGGAACGTCCTTTAATTCGGAGATTATTGCCACCGGTCCTAGGCTCTCCCACTAGTGGAAATATCCTCTCCACATCCACTCTATCACTATTTGCCAAGTTGCAATGAGATGCCCCCTCGTCCTTCTGACCTCCAGAGAGTACAGGCCCAGTGCCATCAAACACTCATCATATGTTAATCCACTTATTCCTGGCATCATTATTGTAAAGCTCTGGAGAGAAGGAATGGGTGACGTTTCGGGTCCAGACCCTTCTTCAGTCTCGACCCGAAACGTCACCCACTCCGTCTCTCCAGAGATGTAGCCTGTCCCGCTGAGTTACTCCAGCATTTTGTGTCTACCTTCGATTTAAACCAGCACCTGCAGTTCTTTCCTACATCCCACAAAGAGGGGTGATCGTATCGAAACATATAAAATTGTAAAAGGACTGGACAAGCTAGATGCAGGAAAAATGTTCCCAATGTTGGGCGAGTCCAGAACCAGGGTCCACACAGTCTTAGAATAAAGCGGAGGCCATTTAAGACTGAGGTGAGGAAAAACTTCACCCAGAGAGTTGTGAATTTGTGGAATTCCCTGCCACTGAGGGCAGCCACTGGATGGATTGAAGAGAGAGTTAGATAAAGCTCATGGGGCAAGTGGAATCAAGGGATATGGGGAGAAGGCTGGCATGGATTATTGATTTGGGACGATCAGCTATGATCGCAATGAATTTCTCCACAATGGCCTACTCCTGCACCTATTTTCACAATGGCCTCCTTGCACGTCTCTGGAAGGTGGGAGGAAACCGAAGATTTTGCGGGTCACGGGGAGAACGTACAAACTCCATACATGCAGCACCCGTAATCAGGATCGAACCCGGGTCTCTGGAACTTTGGGGCAGCAACTCTACCGCTGCCCCACCTGTGGACATTCTCTGGACAGTGCCTTTGGTTGCAATCCGGGCGATAGTCTAGCACTGAAGTGGTTACCTATTCTTACCGATTATTAATTGATTGGATTATTGATTAGTATATATTGAAAAACAATGTGTTATTGCATCAGTGGGCATGTTAAACTGCAGCAAGCAAAGGCCCTGTCCCACTTACGTGTCCTTGGCACGCAAATTACGCGACCTCGTCGTTGCGTTGAGGCGCACGGGCATCGTGTGGCCGCGCGGGGCCGGTCCCACTGAGAAGCGTGGAGGGGTATCTTCGGGCGCTTCTGGCCTGTCACGTAACTGACGGCCAAAGTGGGACAGGCCCGAGACCCTGGCGCAACGCCAAGTCTCACCTCCAACAGCAGCAGAAGCAGGCAAACGATCGCCAAGCTTGGCCTGGGGCTCACGGCCGTTGTAGTCCGTATCCGCCCCCACTTCTACTCCCAGAGCGGGGGCAAGAAAATTGAAGATAGACACAAAATGCAGGAGTAACTCAGCGGGACCGGCAGCATCTCTGGAGAGAAGGAATGGATCATGTTTCGGGTCACGACCTTTCTTTCACACTGAAGAAGGGTCTCGATCCGTAACATCACCCATTGCTTCTCTCCAGAGATGCTGCCGGTCCCGCTGAGTTACTCCAGCATTTTGTGTCCATCTTCAAAATGACGTCACGCGCTCCAGACAGCTGTGCGGACGCATGAAGTCGCGCACGACCTTCGCGAGTCCATCGCGCCTCAACGCGACCACGAGGTCGCGTAATTAGCGTGCCAAGGACACGTAAGTGGGACAGGGGCTTAAGAATTTCATTGTTCCCTGGCCAGTACATGTGACAATCAGATACTTTGGACTTTAATCCTCAGAGATTATTCTGCCGTTTGGGAAGGATACGTGTAGCACACTTGAGCAACACTTTGTTGCATCCACTACTCCAACTAGGACGTTGTGTTTCACGAGGTTCTCATTGGTCCACATGAGACGCAGATCCGTATTCGCATTAATCTTTAAAAGAGATAACAGTTAGAATTTAGACTTAACCGAGCAGTTCACATTGGAGATCAACATACAAGAATTGGGATGGGAGATTGCAACCTTCACGTGGTCCACGAATGCAATCGACCTGGCGTGCACAATAAAAATAAGATCAAATAGAACTAGTTGTCCTACAACTTTAGGCTGTGCTCGCCATTCGCAAGATGAAGAATATGCAAGAATCTTACATGATGTCATGATGCCGCTCTATAGTACATTGGACACGCTAGAGGCAGGAAACATGTTCCCAGTGTTGGGGGAGTCCAGAACCAGGGGCCACAGTTTAAGAATAAGGGGTAGGCCATTTAGAACGGAGATGAGGAAACACTTTTTCACCCAGAGAGTTGAGAATCTGTTGAATTCTCTGCCTCAGAAAGGCGGTGGAGGCCAATTCTCTGGATGCTTCTCTGGATATGGGGAGAAGGCAGGAATGGGGTACTGATTGGGGATGATCAGCCATGATCACATTGAATGGCGGTTCTGGCTCGAAGGGCCGAATGGCCTACTCCTGCACCTATTGTCTATTATCTATTGTCTATTGAGTGTGTGTAGGATTGGGTGTTGCCTGTATGGAGTTTTACGTTCTCCCCGTGAACTGCGTGGGTTTTCTCCGGCTGCTCCGGTTTCCTCCCCGCACACTCCAAAGACGTGCAGGTTTGTAGGTCGATTGGCTTCCGTAAATTGTAAACTGTCCCGAGCGGCCTACTCCTGCACCTATTGTCTATTGCTAGGCCGTATTTGGAAAATTGCCAGAGACCCGGGTTCGATCCTGACTACGGGTGCTGTCTGCACGGAATTTGTACATTGTCCCTGCGACCGTGTGGGTTTTCCTCCCACATTCCAGTGTGCTCCAAAGACAATAGACAATAGGTGCAGGAGTAGGCCATTTGGCCCTTCGAGCCAGCACCGCCATTCAATGTGATCATGGCTGATCATCCACAATCAGTACCCTGTTCCTGCCTTCGACCCATGTCGCCTGACTCCGCTATCTTTAAGAGCCCTATCTAGCTCCAATATCAAGAGAACCGGCCTCCACCACCCTCTGAGGCAGAGAATTCCACAGACTCACAACACTCGGTGCGAAAAAGTGTTTCCTCATCTCCTTTCTAAATGGCTTACCCCTTATTCTTAAACGGTGGCCCCTGGTTCTGGACTCCCCCAACATCGGGAACATGTTTCCTGCCTCTAGCGTGTCCAAACCCTTAACAATCTTGTATGTTTCAATAAGATCCTCTCTCATCCTTCTAAACTCCAGAGTGTACAAGCCCAGCCGCTCCATTCTCTCAGCAAATTACAGTCCCGCCATCCCGGGAATTAACCTTGTAAACCTACACTGCACTCCCTCAATAGCAAGAATGTCTTTCCCCAAATTCGGAGAATAAAACTGCACACAATACTCCAGGTTCTTCTTCTTCTTTCGTATAGCGTGCACAGCCTAAAGTTGTTGGACAACTTGTTCTATTTGATCTTCTGTGTGTGCGTGTCGAGTTGATTGCATTCGTCGAAACAGGGCGGACCACGTGAAGGTTGCAATCTTCCACCCCAATACTCCCGATGTGGTCTCACTAGGGCCTGCACCTGCAGAAGGACCTCTTTGCTCCTCTACTCAACTCCTCTTGTTATGAAGGCCAACATGCCATTGGCTTTCTTCACTACCTGCATGCTTACAGTGTGGCAGCGAAACATTGTTTTTTTTTCTTTCCTACCTTCTTGTGTTGCCAGTGTACGATGAGAAGCAGGGCGGTGGTGAGGAGCACAGCAACAACGCTGACCAACAGGCAGAAAGCCCAGAAGAAGCTCTTCAGATACTGGCTCAAGTAGACGTGGAAGGTAGAGTAGAGGCAACACCAGGTGGCCACATAGAACATCTAAATGATCAACAGACAAGATGTAACAATGTGTAGGAGGGAACTGCAGATGCTGGTTTAGATAAAACATACTGTAGAAACACAGAAACATAGGTGCAGGAGTAGGCCATTCGGCCCTTCGAGCCAGTACCGCCATTCAATATGATCATGACTGATCATCTAAAATCAGTACCCCTTTCTTGAACTTTCCCCATATCCCTTGATTTCTTAGACTAATAGACAATAGGTGCAGGAGTAGGCCATTCGGCTCATCAAGACAGCACCTCCATTCAATTTGATCATGGCTTATAGCAAATGTAAAGCACTTTGGTCAACGAGAGTTGTTTTTTAAATGTGCTATATAAATAAATGTGACTTGACTTGACATGGCTGATCATCCCCAATCAGTACCCCCGTTCCTGCCATCTCCCCATAGCCCCTGACTCCGCTATCTTTAAGAGCCCTCTTAAGAGTACACTTATACCGGGTGTACAAAGCTCTCTCTTGAAAGTATCCCGAGAACCGGCCTCCACCGCCCTCTGTGGAAGAGAATTCCACAGACTCACAACTCTCTGTGTGAAAAAGTGTTTCCTCGTCTCCGTTCCAAATGGCTTACCCCTTATTCTTAAACTGTGTGTGGCCCCTGGTTCTGGACTTCCCCAACATCGGGAACATGTTTCCTGCCTCTACCGTGTCCAAACCCTTAATAATCTTATACGTTTCAATAAGAAAGAACTGCAGATGCTGATTTAAATCGAAGGTAGACACAAAATACTGGAGTAACTCAGCGAATGAGGCAGCATGTTGTTTGTTAAAGAAGGAACTGCAGATGCTGGAAAATCGAGGTACGGAAAATGCTGGAGTAACTCTGCGGGTGAGGCAGCATCTCTGGAGAGAAGGAAGGGCGAAGTTTCAGTCTGAAGAAGGGTCTCAACCCGAAACGTCGCCCATTCCTTCTCTCCAGAGATGCTGTATCACCCTCTGAGTTACTCCAGCATTTTGTGTCTCCCTTGATTCCTTTAGCCCTAAGAGCTAAATCTAACTCTCCCTTGAAAACATACACAGAATTGGCCTCCACTGCCTTCTGTGGCAGAGAATTCCACAGATTCACAACTCTCTGCGTGAAAAATGTTTTCCTCATCTCAGTCCGAAACAGCCGACCCCTTGTTCTTAAACTGTGTGATCCCTGGTTCTGGACTCCCCCAACATCAGGAACATTTTCCCCAAAGATTACACCAAAGGTAGACGCAAAAAGTTTGAGTAACTCAGCGGGATAGGCAGTTTCTCTGGAGAGAAGGAACGGGTGACGTTTCGGGTCGAGACCCTACTTCAGACAGTAACAATCTCTGACGCTGAGAGGCACTCGATCCTTCACAATGAACATATTCTATATATGACAGCAGTGGGAAGGGTAAGTTATTTATTTACAAAAATCTCAAGTTAGTGTCCATGATTATATAACTTCCTCCTGCATTTTCCCCATTTAAAATAAACTTGGATTTGCAAAATGATTGGCAATGTTATTAATGGAAAATAGTTTACATTGTGCCTGAACCGCCTGGTGTCAAGTTACTTCACTCCATTTCATGTCAATTAAATGTGATGCCGTGTTGTTTTCTTAGGAGTCTTGCTATTGAGGGAGTGCAGCGTAGGTTCACAAGGTTAAATCCCAGGATGGCGGGACTGTCAGATGCAGAGAGAATGGAACGGCTGGGCTTGTATACTCTGGAATTTAGAAGGATGAGAGGGGATCTTATTGAAACATGTAAGATTATTAAGGGTTTGGACACACTAGAGGCAGGAAACATGTTCCCAATGTTGGGGGAGTCCAGAACCAGGAGCCACGCAGTTTAAGAATAAGGGGTAAGCCATTTGGAACAGAGACGAGGAAACACTTTTTCTCACAGAGACTTGTGAGTCTGTGGAATTCTCTGCCTCAGAGGGCGGTGGAGGCCGGTCCTCTGGAACCTTTCAAGAGAGAGCTAGGTAGGGCTCTTAAAGATAGCGGAGTCAGGGGATATGGGGAGAAGGCAGGAACGGGGTACTGATTGTGGATGATCAGTCATGATCACATTGAATGGCGGTGCTGGCTCGAAGGATTGAATGGCCTACCGCAGACTACAAAATTCAGAAGGTTCAGAAGGATATGGGGAGAAGGCAGGAACGGGGCACTGATTGGGGATGATCAGCCATGATCACATTGAATGGCGGTGCTGGCTCGAAGGGCAGAATGGACTACTCCTGCATCTATTCTCTATTGGAACAAACTCACGACCAAAGGAACCACAGAGTTGCGACCAACTAATGTCACAGTGCAGAGATGTGCTCCCACAACATACAGTTCCCCAATTTGCACGGGGAACCAATGGTAGATTTTTGCTGCATTTCAACGCCAGAGAACCGGGCTCAATCCAGACTAGAGGTGAAGTCTGCACACAGTTTGTACGTTCTCCCAATGACCAAGTCCGTTATCTCAGGTTTCCTCCCACGCTCCAAAGACGTGCACGTTTGTCGGTCAAGAGCTTCTGTGAATTGTCCCTGGTGTGTAGGAGAGAACTAGTGCATAGATGCCAACCCTAAATTTAGTTCACAGTAACATTCAACCCATTTGTCCGTAACAAATGGGGTTAAATGCATTTCTCTCCGTAACATACTCACTTGGGGTTGTTGCCGGCGGCTATGCGCCTGCGCACTGGTGCAGATCAGCGGGCTGCCGGCGGGCGGGTGCGGCACATGCGCACTTGGCAAGGTTGCCGGCGGGTCTGCGCCTGCGCACTGGGTGGGGGTGGGGGGGGGGGGGGGGGGAGGCCCGGTGATGGGGCTGCCGCGAGCGGCCGGCTGGCGGCAAGAAAGTGCCGCTGATCGCGCGGGCCGGCGCCGCCCGGGCTCTGGGCCGGGCGTGGCTGCGAGCTGCCGGGCTGGCAAACCGGGGGCACATGGCGCCGGCGTTCACCACGGGAGGAACACCAGCGCGGCGGTGTTCCGTAACAGCATGTTTGGCTGCCAGAACACCGTAAAAAGGTTATTTCGCTGGGACAAAATACGGCAAATCCGGGACACTTGGCATCTCTGCTAGTGTAAGGTTGATCGATGGTTAGTGCGGTCTGGGTTGGCCGAATATACCAGATTCCATGCTAGATAGAGATACAGCATGGACACGGGCACTTCGGCCTACCGAGACCGCGTGGACTAGCGATGCCCGCACATTAACACTATCCTACGCACAAACTAGGGACAATGTACACTTATACCGGGTGTACAAAGCCAATTAACCTACAAACCTGCACGTCTTTGGAGCGTGGGAGGAAACCGAAGATCTTGAAGAAAACCCACGCGGTCACAGGAAGAACGTACAAATTCCGTACAGATAAAACCAGTAATCAATAGACAATAGGTGCAGGAGTAGGCCATTCGGCCCTTCGAGCCAGCACCGCCACTCACTGTGAATATGGCTGATCATCCCCAATCAGTACCCCTTCTCACCATATCCCCTGACTCTGCTATCTTAATGACCTCTATCTCACTCTCTCTTGAAAGCATCCAGAGAATTGGCCTCCACTGCCTTTCTGAGGCAGCAAATTCCACAGATTCACAACTCTCTGGGTGAAAATGTTTTTCCTCGTCTCCCTTCTAAATGGCTCACCCCTTCTTCTTTAACTGTGGCCCCTGGTCGTGGACTCCCCCAACATCGGGAAGATGATTCCTGCCTCTAGCGGGTCCAAACCCTTAATAATCTTATATGTTTCAATAAGATTCCCTCTCATCCTTCTAAACTCCAGAGTGTACAAGCCCAGCTGCTCCATTTCTATCCACATATGACAGTCCCGGAAATTAACCTTGAGAACCTACGCTGCACTACCTTAATAGAAAGAATGTCCTTCGTCAAATTTTGATATCAAAACTGCACCCAATACTCCAGATGTGGTCTCACTAGTCCCTGTACAACTGCAGAAGGACCTCTTTGCTCCTGTACTCCTCTTGTTCTGAAGGCTTTCTTCACTGCCTGCTGTACCTTAATGCTTACTTTCAGTGACTGATGAACAAGGACCCTCAGATCCCATTGTACTTCCCCTTCACACCAGTTAGATAATAATCTGCCTTCCAGTTTTTGCCACCAAAGTGGATAACCTCACATTTATCCACATTAAACTGCAACTGCCATGCATCTGCCCACTCCCCCAACCTGCCCAAGTCACCCTGCATCCACACAGCATCTGGAGAAAACCCACATGGTTCATGTTCGTGAGGTGTAGGAGCAGAATTGGGCCATTCAGCCCATCAAGACTACTCTGCCATTCTTTCATGGACAATCTATCTTTCCCTCTCAACTCCATTCTCCTGCCTCCTCCCCATAACTAATCAAGAACCTGGCTTTAATAAATGCCCAAAGAGTTGGCCTCCACCACACTGTACAACTGCAGAAGGACCTCCTTGTTCCTATATCGAACCCGCATCTCTGGCGTTGCAAGGCATCAACTCTACCGCTGCTCCACCGTACCGCTCTTAATCTAGTTAAATCTATTCGCTCGATTAGGAAGTGGCAGTGTTACTTACTGGAGTGAGGAGCATCAGGAAGCCGCTCGAACTGAAGTACATGTATCTTCTTACTTCTGAGCTCATTAGCGTTGCTTGGATGGGCAGCTTGTAAACCTCGGGTGGTATCTGTGCAGCGCGAAAAAAAATGCCGAAAGTGAATCCACCTGTAATGGCCTTTCCTTGGCCTGGACTCTTGCGCCCTTGCCAAGGTGGCGCAGCGGTAGAGTTGCTGCCTCACAGCGAAAGCAGCGCCGGAGACCCGGGTTCGAGAGGAAGGACATTATTTGCCGGGTGCAGAGAAGGTCAATGATTCCTGGGATGTCGACTAAAGACGGTGGGAGATTGAGAGGGGATCTGTCTGGGGTACAGGCTAGATTCTCCCTGTGGGGAAGTCCTGCGTGGGGGAAATTTTAAGACCTGAAAAGACTTTTTTCAAGATCTTCGGTAGTTCAGTTCATTGGCTATATTTAAGACCCTTGTGGCTAATAGACAATAGACAGTAGGAGCAGGAGTACTCCTGGCTATGATCATTTGCCCTTCGATCCAGACAATAGACAGTAGGAGCGCCATTCAATGTGATCATGGCTGATCATCCCCAATCAGTACCCTGTTCCTGCCTTCTCCCCATATCCCCTGACTCCGCTATTTTTAAGAGCCCTATCTAGCTCTCTCTTGGAAGCATCCAGAGAACCTGCCTCCACCACCCTCTGAGGCAGGGAATTCCACAGACTCACCACTCTTTGTGAGAAAAAGTGTTTCCTCGTCTCCGTTCTAAATGGCTTACTCCTTATTCTCAAACTGTGGCCCCTGGTTCTGGACTCCCCCAACATCGGGAACATGTTTCCTGCCTCTAGTGTGTCCATGCCCTTAACAATCTTATATGTTGCAATGAGATAACCTCTCATCCTTCTAAACTCCAGAGTGTACAAGCCCAGCTGCTCCATTCTTTCAGCATATGACAGTCCCGCCATCCCGGGAATTAACCTTATAAACCTACGCTGCACTCCCTCAATAGCAAGAACGCGCTTCCTCAAATTTGGAGACCAAAACTGCACACAATACTCCAGGTGTTGTCTCACTAGGGCTCTGTACAACTGCAGAAGGACTTTTTGCTCCTATATTCGATTCCTACCAAAGACGGTAGACAATAGATGCAGGAGGAGGCCATTCGGCCCTTCGAACCAGCACCACCATTCAATGTGATCATGGCCGATCTTCACCAATCAGTACCCCGTTCATGCCTTCTCCCCACATCTTGCTGAATTTTGTAGTCGGCAGGGCATAACGCCAACTCACTTGGACAATTTTTTTAAGTTTTTATCATGCCAATTAATCAAGCCAATTAACCTAAAAACCTGTACGTCTTTGGAATGTGGGAGGAAACCGAAGACCTCGGAGAAAACCCACACAGGTCACGGGGAGAACGTGCAAACTCCGTACAGACAGCACCCGTAGCCGGGATCGAACCCGGGCCTTTGGCGCTGCATTTTGCTACAAGGCAGCAACTCTACCAGTGTGCCACCGTGACTGCCCTGACTCCGCTACCTTTAAGTGCCCTGTCTAGCTCTCTCTTGAAAGTATCTTGAAAGACGTACAGGTATGTAGGTTAATTGGCTTGGATTAATGTAAAAATTGTCCCTGGTGGGTATAGGATGGTGTTAATGTGCAGGGATCGCTGGTCGGCCAAAGGGCCTGTTTCCGCGCTGTATCTCTGAACAGTTATAAGACAGACACAAAAAGCTGGAGTAACTCAGCGGGTCAGGCAGCATCCCTGGAGAAATGGAATAGGTGATGTTTCAGGTCGAGACCCTTCTTCATGCTGTCCGACCTGCTGAGTTACTCCAGCTTTTCGTGTCTATTGGTTTAAACCAGCAAGCACAGTCCCGTCCTAAAAGTTTAAATGAGATTTGTTCGAAACGTGGGCAGCTGGGTCCAGTATAGATGGGACATCTTGGATGGCACGGACAAGTTGGGCAGAAGGGCCTGTTTCCAAGCTTCCAAGTCCAGAACCAGGGACCACAGTATCAGAATAAGGGGGAGGCCATTTAGAACGGAGATGAGGAAAAACATTTTCACCCAGAGAGTTGTGAATCTGTGGAATTCTCTGCTTCAGGGGGCGGTGGAGGCTAATTCTCTGGATGCTTTCAAGAGAGAGTTAGAGAGAGCTCTTAAAAATAGCAGGAGTCAGGGGATATGGGGAAAAGGCAAGAACAGTGATCAGCCATGATCACAAAGAATGGCGGTACTGGGTCGATGGGGCGAATGGCCTACTCCTGCACCTCTTGTAGTAATACTCCATGACTCTACGAATCCTGATGGTCGATGCCCAACATTATTGACCTGCTATATAGACACAGAGTGCGGAGTAACTCGTGGGTCAGGCTGCATCTGAGCAGAAAAAAAGGAGGGGTGTCGTTTCGAATTCGGACCTTTCTTCAGACTGAAGTGAGAGGGTAGGGAACTGGAGGTATGAAAACATGGGACAATTTAGAGAAGCCAATTAACCTATAAAACTGCACGTCCTGGGATGTCAGGACTGTCTTATGAAGAAAGACTGGATAGACTCGGTTTATACTCTCTGGAATTTAGGAGATTGAGAGGGGATCTTATCGGACAGGCTAGATGCAGGAAGATTGTTCCCGACCAGGACAAGGGGTCACAGCTTAAGCCTTTAAGACCGAGATGAGAAAGACTTTTTTCACACAGAGAGTGGTGAGTCTCTGGAACTCTCTGCCACAGAGGGTAGTTGAGGCCAGTTCATTGGCTACCCTTGTGGCTAAGGGGATCAGAGGGTATGGAGAGAAGGCAGGTACGGGATACTGAGTTGGATGATCAGCCATGATCATATTGAATGGCGGGTGCAGGCTCGAAGGGCTGAATGTGGATTGACGGAGCCAAGTGGTCAGGATTGAAGCCAAGCCTCTGGCACTGAGAGGCAGCAACTCTAAAGCTGGGCCACCATGCCAAGGTCAACCCATCAAAATTCACGTTCAAAATTCCCAGACTTGGCCTCCACAGCCGTCTGTGGCAAGTTTTGAAACAACAGTGAGTGACAATAGACAATAGGTGCAGGATTAGGCCATTCAGCCCTTCGAGCCAGCATCACCATTCAATGTGATCATGGCTGATCATCCCCAATCAGTACCCCGTTCCTGCCTTCTTCCCATATCCCCTGATTCCGCTATCTTTAAGAGCCCTATCTAGCTCTCTCTTGAAAGCATCCAGAGAACCGGCCTCCACTGCCCTCTGAGGCAGAGAATTCCACAGACTCACCACTCTCTGTTAGAAATGCAGTGGTTATGCAGATAGTGAAGATGGTTGTGAACGATTGCAGCAGGGTCTAGGTCGATTGGCCAGGTGGGCGGAGGAATGGTTGATGGAATTTAATACCGAGAAGTGTGAGGTGTTGCATTGTGAGACGTCGAACAAGGCCAGGACCTACACAGTGAACGGTAGGCCTCTGGGTAGTGTTGTAGAGCAGAGGGATCTAGGAGTACAGGCGCATGGTTCCTTGAAGGCATCAATCGGGTACTCTCTCTATTTTGTTGACAAAATTGGTGCCTTGTACATTTATAAAGGCAAGGGCTTTTTGGCTCTTTGGCCTTCATTTTTCAGTCTAGAGTATTGTAGTAGGAGTACAGGGCAGGTCCTTGATGCAGGTGGCAGTTATTGAGTATATAAGACGTTGGTGAGACCGCATTTAGAATATTGCGTTCAGCTCCGGGCACCATGTTTTAGGAAAGATATTGTCAAGTTTGAAAGGGTTCAGAGAAGATTCACGAGGATGTCGCCAGGACTAGAGGGGTGTGAGCTGTAGGGAGAGGTTGAGTAGGCTGGGTCTCTATTCCATGGAGCGCAGGAGGATGAGGGGTGATCTTATAGAGGTGTACAAAATCATGAGAGGAATAGATTGGGTCATTTACTCAGAGTCGGGAAATCGAGGACATAGAGGTTCAAGGTGACGGGGAAAATAGGAAGCCGAGAGGTAGGTTTCTCCACACAGAGGGTGGTGGGTGTATGGAACAAGCTGTCAGAGGAGGTAGTTGAGGCTGGGACTATCACATCATTTAAGAAACAGTTGGACAGGTACATGGATCGGACAAGTTTGGAGGGATGGACCAATCGCAGGCAAGTGGGACTAGCGAATCTGGGACATGTTGGTCGATGTGGGCGAGTTGGGCCGAAGACCCTGTTTCCACACTGTATCACTCTATATAATAAAAACTCCTCCTCCTGAAGGCAGGTCCTTTTATTCTGAGGCTGTGCCCTCTGGTCTTAGACTCTCCCACTGTTGGAATTTGCCTTGATAACACACAGAATTCAGACAGCAACAGCCTACAATCATCTGGGTCCTCTTCTGCAGGTTTCTTGCAGAGGTCATTACGTTTCGGTTCTCTGTTCCCACCGTGGGCCACATGAAATCAAGAGGAGAGCTGACCAAACGTTTCTGCAATTTTTAGCTGTAACTATAGAAATATTTTAAACCTCTGTAGTTTCACGTCAAAACCAGGAACTGAAAGTCGGGGGAGGTGAGGTGTCAGGAGGTTGCAGGAGAAATTCAGATTCAGATTCAGATTCCTTTATTGTCATTCAGATTTCGGTCAGTCATAACATGTAATAAATTAAACAGTGAGTTCACCGGCACCTCCTCACTGTGGTGGAAGCAAAAGTCTTAAAGTCTTTGTCGGTACTGAGGCAATCCCAGGCCTTCGATGTCATCGTCCACTAGGCCCGCGGCCAGCCTAATGCCGGAACACCACCACAGGATCGACCACGGGAAAGCTCTGAAGCCGGGCCGCTGCTGGAGCAACTGCTGGATAGTGGAGCGCCGGCCGGGCCGCCGCTGGAGCACTGGAGGCTTGGAGCTGCTGGAGCACGCTGCCTGCTGGAGTGCCACAGCTACACGACACAGCTGCCACGCAACTGGATTTCCAGATCCAGATCCAATCCCTGTCCAGATTCGACCAGTCGAGACACAATGTAATAACAAGGAACTGCAGATGTTAGTTTACCAAAGAAAGACACCAAGTGTTGGAGTAACAACAGACAATAGATTGTTAAGGGCTTGGACACGCTAGAGGCAGGAAACATGTTCCCGGTGTTGGGGGAGTCCAGAACCAGGGGCCACAGTTTAAGAATAAGGAGTAAGCCATTTAGAACTGAGATGAGGAAATACTTTTTCTCACAGAGAGTTGTGTCTGTGGAATTCTCTGCCTCAGAGGGTGGTGGAGGCAGGTTCTCTGGATGCTTTCAAGAGAGAGCTAGATAGGGCTCTTAAAAATAGTGGAGTCAGGGGATATGGTGAGAAGGCAGGAACGGGGTACTGATTGGGGATGATCAGCCATGATCACATTGAATGGCGGTGCTGGCTCAAAAGGGCCCAATGGCCTACTCCTGAACCTATTGTCTATTGTCTATTGTTAAATAGCTCTCTGTAAATTGCTCCTAGTTTGTAGGTTTAGTTTAGTTTAGAGATACAGCGCGTAAACAGGCCCTTTGGCCCACCGGCTCCGTGCCGACCAGCGATCCATCGCACCTTAACACTATCCTACACCCATCAAGGACAATTTTTACATTTACACCAAGCCAATTAACCTACAAACCTGTACGTCTTTGGTGTGTGGGAGGAAACACGAAGATCTCGGAGAAAACGCAAGCAGATATCACTGTACGTAATGGTGCATGTGACAATAAATGTGAATCTGAATCGGGTCACGGGGAGAACGTACAAACTCCGTACAGACAGCACCCGTAGTCAGGATCGAACCCGGGTCTCCGACGCTGCATTCGCTGTGAGGCAGCAACTCTACCGCTGCGCCGCCGTGACCGGATAGGAAAGTGGGATTACATGGTCACGATGGGCCGAAGGGTCTGTTTCCATGCTGTATCGGTCTGAATTCTCCAAAACAAAAGCAGGAACCATGTCACAAAGAAAGGTGTATGTTGTACCTGGATTCCAAGTGTGGAGAGACCGTCCTCACACGACTCTAGATCGAATCCACGAGTCCACCAGGGCCCACCGGAGGCGAGGACCAGCAACGTCCGGCCGTTGTACAACCCTGCGACACAAATTGTGCAAGGTTTGCTCTTTGCCAAGGTGGATGGTCGGAGGCCAAGGAAGTGCGTGCATTAGGACCAGAGGCCACAGCCTCAGAATTAAAGGCTTCCAGGTGAAGCAGAGGTTCACCTGCACCTCCTCCAACCTCATCTATTGCATCCGCTACTCTAGGTGTCAGCTGCTCTACATCGGTGAGTCCAAGCGTAGGCTCAGCCATCGCTTCGCCTAATACCCCCGCTCAGTTCGCAATTTTTTTTTTTTTTTTAATATTTCAAAATATACTTTATTCAAATCATAAATATATACAATACATTAACCTTGCGAAAAATCCATCCGACATTTTCGGAGGCCGTACAAATAGATCAATACAGTTTAGGCATTTCTTTTCCCCAAATTTCCACAAATCAGTCCCCCACTCGTGCCACAATGGCGTGGGATACCTTCCCTTATATTGAGGGGCGTCTCCACCATACCGTACCCCCCATGTCCAGCAGCGGAAGGGCGTTAGACTGTGGCCCTCCCCCACCGAGCCTTGGCGTTGGCTGCACCGAGCTTCAGTGCGTCCCTCAGCACGTACTCCTGCAGTCTGCAGCGGGCCAGTCGGCAACATTCCCTGACGGACATCTCGCTCTGCTGGGTGGTGAACAATGCTCGGGCAGACCAAAGGGCGTCTTTTACCGAGTTGATGACCTCCAGCAGCACTCGATGTCAGTCTCTGAATGTGTCCCTGGGAACAGTCCGTAAATCACCGAGTCCTCTGTGACGGAGCTGTTCGGGATAAAGGTACAGGGACCCTTGCATTTTTCTCCAGACTCTTTTAGCAATCTGTAAAGAGGTGGGCAACCGTTCTCCTCGCCATAGCAGCCGTCCCAAGGGCAGCGTGCGCTGGCAGTGAAGTTCCAACGGTGCAGGAAGGATCTGACTGGGAGGGCTCCCCTCACCGCCAGCCAAGCCAGGTCTTGGTGCTTGTTGGTGAGTTCTGGCGATGAGGCATTTTGCCAGACGAGCTGGGCAGTCTGCTCAGGGAACCACGCCACCGGGTCCATAGAGTCCTTTCCCTGCAGTGCCTGCAGGACATTCTGTGCTGACCACTGCCCGATGGACATGTGGTCAAAGGTGTTGGTCCGGAAGAACCCTTCCACCGACGACAGATGGGGCCAATGTCAGCTGACTGGCACATACCTGCGCCAGGCCATCCTTCTCAACACGGGGACAGGTAGAACCTCAGCAGGTAGTGACACTTGGTGCCCACGTGCTTTGGCTCTACACTCCGCCTGATGCAGCCACACACGAAGGTGGCCATCAGAATGAGGGCGACGTTGGGCACGCTTTACTCCCGTTGTCTGCTGACTTGTACATTGTGGCCCGTCGCACCCGGTCCATCCTCGACCCCCAGATGAATGGAAGATGGCCGGGTGATCCCTGTGGGTATGAGGGAGGGACAGGCCACACTTGTGCACAGCAGCCCCGAGAGCACCTCACACCTGATGACCAAATTCTTTCCCGTTATAGAGAGGGAGCGTGCCTCCACAGCTCCAGCTTCCTCCCCACCCTGGCTATCCGCTCCAGCCAATTTTTGTTACATGCCTCAGCCCCCCCCTGTTCGCAATAACCAACCTGATCTCCCGGTGGCCCAGCACTTCAACTCACCCTCCCATTCCCAATCCGACCTTTCTGTCCTGGGCCTCCTCCATGGCCAGAGTGAGTCCCACCGCAAATTGGAGGAGCAGCACGTCATATTTCTCTTGGGTAGTTTACACCCCAGCAGTATGAACATTGACCTCTCCAATTTCAGGTGGTCCTTGCTTTCTCCCTCTTTCCCCTCCCCTTCCCAGCTCTCCCACGGCCCACAGTCTCCGCCTCTTCCTTTCTTCTTCCCCCCCCCCCCCAGCCCCACATCAGTCTGAAGAAGGGTCTCGACCCGAAACGTCACCTAATCCTTCGCTCCATAGATGCTGCCTCACCCGCTGAGTTTCTCCAGCATTTTTATCTATCTTCAGAATTAAAGGACGTTCCTTTAGGAAGATGAGAAGGAATTTCTTTAGTCAGAGGGTGGTGAATCTGTGGGATTCATTGCCACAGAAGGTTGCGGAGGCCAAGTCAATGGATATTTTTAAGGCATAGATAGATTCTTGATTAGTATGGGTGTCAGAGGTTAATCTGTAGGTCAAGCAGTATCTGTGACAGGGACAACTGTTTACTCTTTTCCCTCAATGTAACATGAACTGTTTACCTTCTGAGCAGTTTTGGGCCCCATATCTGAGGAAGGATGTGCTGGCTCTGGAGAGGGTCCAGAGGAGGTTTACAAGAACGATACCAGGAATGAGTGGGTTAACCTATGATGAGCGTTTGACGGCACTGACTGGGCCTGTACTCGCTGAAGTTTCGAAGAATGAGGGGGAGGACCTCATTGAAACTTACTGAACAGTGAAAGGCCTGGACAGAGTGGATGTGGAGAGGATGCTTCCACCAGTGGGAAAGTCTAGGACCAGAGGACACAGCCTAAGAATTAAAGGACGTTAAAGGAGATGAGGATGAATTTCTTTAGTTAGAGGGTGGTGAATCTGTGGAATTCATTGCCACTGAAGGCCGTAGAGGCCAAGTCAATGGATATTTTTTAAGGCATAGATAGATAGGTTCTTGATTAGTATGGGTGTCCGGGAGAAGTGTCTGGGAGAGGTCTGAAGAAGGGTTTTGGTCCGAAACCTTGCCCATTTCCTTCGCTCCATAGATGCTGCCGCACCCCCTGAGTTTCTCCAGCACTTTTGTCTATCTTGGGTGTCCGGGGTTATGGGGAGAAGGCAGGAGAATGGAGTTGAGAGGGAGAGATAGATCAGCTATGATTGAATGGCGGAGTAGACTTGAAGGGCCGAATGGGCTAATTCTGCTCCTATCACTTACAGAATCTGCAGGGGGATAGTTGGTGAGAAGACACTGTGTCTCAACACTGTGCTAGAGTAAACTTGAAACCCTTTCAATTTCAGGAAGTGAAACAGTGCATATACCCTGGTATGCGTGGAAGTAGAGATACATGTCCGGAAACATCTCGATCTGGTTTGGGAACAGCTCTGCCCAGGACAGGAAGGCTCTGCAGAGAGTAGCGCGTTTGGCCGAACACACTATGGGAACTATACTCCCCCCCCCCGCAGGACCTATACACCAGGAGGTGCAGATCCAGAGCCAGCAACATTATGGGGGACCCCTTCCCCCCCCAGCAATGGACTGTTCCAGCTGCTACGGTCAGGCAAACGCCTCCGCTGTCACGCTGTGAAAACAGAGAGGACGAGACAGTGTTTCTTCCCACAGGCCGTCAGGACTGTGAGCTCTGATCTCATCAGGGTGTAAATACTGTTGCGTCTTCTTTTTTGAATGTAAATACGGGTTCTGTTCTGTTCTGTAGTTTTTGCACAATCCCGCAGGCATTGCCACTATCATTTCACTGCACATCTTGTATGTGTATGTGACAAATAAAGTTGACTTGAAAGTTTCCTGGAGTAAATATCACCAGAAACTGGCGTTGAACCACCCATCATGGAAGCAATGCCACACCATGCTTCCTTAGAAGGCTTAGGAAATTCGGCATGTCCCCAACAACTCTCACCAACGTCTGTCTACAGATGCACCATCGATCGGGATGAATCTCAGTAAAGTTTGGGAACAGCTCCATCCAAGACCGCAAGAAATTGTCCTCTTGGCCCAACCTGCCCACACCGACCAACGTTCAATAGACAATAGACAATAAGTACAGGATTACGCCATTCGGCCCTTCGAGCCAGCACCGCCATTCAATGTGATCATGGCTGATCATCCCCAATCAGTACCCCGTTCCTGCCTTCTCCCCATATCCCCTGACTCCGCTATCTTGAAGAGCCCTATGTAGCTCTCTCTTGAAAGTATCCAGAGAACCGCCCTCTGAGGCAGAGAATTCCAGACTCGCAACTCTGTGAGTGAAAAAGTGTTTCCTCGTCTCCGTTCTAAATGGCCTACCTCTTATTCTTAAACTGTGGCCCCAGGTTCTGGACTCCCCCAACATCGGGAACACGTTTCCTGCCTCTAGCGTGTCATAGAAACATAGAAAATAGGTGCAGGAGGAGGCCATTCGGCCCTTCGAGCCAGCACCGCCATTCATTGTGACCATGGCTGATCGTCTGCTATCAATAACCCGTGCCTGCCTTCTCTCCATATCCCTTGATTCCACTAGCCCCTAGAGCTCTATCTAACTCTCTCTTAAATCTATCCATGTTTCAATAAGATCCCCTCTCATCCTTCTAAACTCCAGAGTGTACAAGCCCAGCCACTCCATTCTCTCAGCATATGACAGTCCCGCCATCCCTGGAATTAACCTGGTGAACCTACGCTGCACTCCCTCAATAGCAAGAATGTCCTCCCACAAATTTGGAGACCAAAACTGCACACAATACTCCAGGCGTGGTCTCACTACGGCCCTATTCAACTGCAGAAGGACCTCTTTGCTCCTATACTCGACTCCTCCATTCAAGACCGCAAGAAATTGTCCCTTTATCCCAACCTGCCGACACCGACCAACATTCCCCACACGCACTCGTCCCACCTTTTACCCATATCCCTCTTAACCTGTCCTATCCATAGACCGGAATGTTTCTTAAATGTTGAGTGTGCTGTTGTTCACAAACCTATCTTGCTGCTACTTGAAGTAAAAATGTCCCTGCTTGTAACGTATGATAATCGACTCTGGTAGCTTGACTCATAAACTCACCTGGTCTCTCCGATGAAGAATAGCACTCTGGATCGTTGATGATGTTGCTGCCGCTGATACTGCCCAATCCATTTGGATCTAGTAGAGAAAAGTCAGGAGATGGGAATAAGTGACGTAAAACACACTGAGGTAAGATCGAGTCATAAATTTATTCAACATAGAACCGGTTCAATGGCACAACCATGTCCATCTACTTCTTCTTCTCAGGCCCCCGTTCGGTCATGGCTGACCATGGGTGTCTACAGGGTTGGAGGACGCCTGTGCGTGACTTTGTTTAACGTGGGGAGACTGGTGCACAGACAGCCACCCCACGGTCCTTGACAGATCTGGGTCGGGATCCAGTGGCATGGAGTCCAAGACGACCGGAGACCCTTTTCTGCTGCAGCCTTCATCCGCCTTCCCAGCCCGTTGTGACGCTCCACTAAGGTCAGCCATCGCCCTCCGCCTGTTCCGCTGAGGTCTTGGTTGGGTTGCTCTTTGTCAGAGACCTCCCCCTCGACCTTACTGCCATGGGTGGCCCTACAAGGAGCAGAGCTCCAGACGGCATCGCTCTCAGGATCTCAGGTCCACACAAGCTTCTCCACCACGACAAGGTGACAATCCGCGGAGAAGGATTGTCCTCTAAACCTATCCTATCCATGTACCTGTCCAAATGTCTTTTTAAATTTAATAACATTGGTGAGACCACGTTTAGAGTATTGTGTTCAGATCTGGGCACCATGTTATAGGAAAGATATAACTTGAAATAGTTTGGAGAACATTTACAAGGATGTTGCCAGGACCAGAGGGTGTGAGCTACAGGGAGAGGTCGAGTAGGCTGGGACTCTATTCCGTGGAGCGCAGGAGGATGAGGGGAGATCTTATAGAGGTGTGCAAAATCATGAGAGGAATAGATCGGGTAGGCGCACAGAGTCTCTTGCCCAGAGTAGGGGAATGGAGGACCAGAGGACATAGGTTAAAGGTGAAGGAGAAAAGATTTACTAGGAATCTATAGGGTAACTTTTCCACACAGAGGGTGGTGGGTGTATGGAACGAGTTATTGAGGCTGGAACTATCCCAACGTTGAAGAAACAGTTAGACATGTACAAGGATAGGATAGGTTTGGAGGGATCTGGACCAAGCGCAGGCTGGTGGGACTATTGTAGATGGGACATTGTTGGCCGGTGTGGGCAAGTTGGGCCGAAGGGCCTGTTTCCACACTGTATCACTCTGTGACTCCAAAGGTTGTTACAGTGCATGCATTAACTCCAGCCACTGGCAGCTTATTTCATACACCCACCACCCTTTCCTGATTAAAAGTTAACTTGGATACTTGTTTTGTACTATTTTTCTTCTGAATAAAGTTTATTTTTGAAAAAAAGATCAAATATTGGCGTGGAGTCTTGTGGGTGGGAGAGGGAGAATATAGCATAAAACAAAAGATGGACAGTGTGTGCAACTTGAGAGGGGGAAGTTTAATTTAGTTTAGATTAGAGATACAGCATGGAAACAGGCCCTTCGGCCCAGCCGAACTCTAGTTCTATCTCACACACCAGGGACAATTAACAGAAGCCAATTAACCTGCAAACCTGCTAGTCTTTGGAGTGTGGGAGGAAACCGGAACGCCTGGAGAAAAAACCCACGCGGTCACAGGGAGAACGTGCAAACTGCGTACAGACAGCACCCGTAGTCAGGATTGAACACGGTTTCTTCTGCAGTTGTATAGGGCTCTTGTAAGACCACATCTGGAGTATTGTATACAGTTTTAGTCTCCTAATTTGAGGAAGGACATCCTTGTGATTGAGGCAGTGCAGCGTAGGTTCACGAGATTGATCCCTGGGATGGCGGGACTGTCATATGAGGAAAGATTGAAAAGACTAGGCTTGTATTCATTAGAAGGATGAGGGGGATCTTATAAAAACGTATAAAATTATAAAAGGACTGGACAAGCTAGATGCAGGAAAAATATTCCCAATGTTGGGCGAGTCCAGAACCAGGGGCCACTGTCTTAGAATAAAGGGGAGGCCATTTAAGACTGAGGCGAGAACAAACTTTTTCACCCAGAAAGTTGTGAATTTGTGGAATTCCCTGCCACAGAGGGCAGTGGGGGCCAAATCACTGGATGGATTTAAGAGAGAGTTAGATAGAGCTCTAGGGGCTACTGGAGTCAAGGGATATGGGGAGAAGGCAGGCACGGGTTATTGATAGCGGATGATCAGCCATGATCACAATGAATGGCTGTGCTGGCTCGAAGGGCCGAATGGCCTCCTCCTGCACCTATTTTCTATGTCTTTGTCTCTGGCAAGTGAAGGCAGTAGAAACAGAGAAAATAGGTGCAGGAGGAGGCCATTCGGCCCTTCGAGCCAGCACCGCCATTCATTGTGATCATGGCTGATCGTCTCCAATCAGTAACCCGTGCCTGCCTTCTCCCCATATCCCTTGATTCCGCTAGCCCCTAGAGCTCCATCTGACTCTCTTTTGAATTAATCCAGTGATTTGGCTCCAACGCTGTTCCATTTATAAATGATGAAGAGAACAAGAGAGAGGAAGGAAAAAAGATGATGCAACAGAGAGAAATACCAAAGCGACATCAACTATTCGAGAGAGATATTTAATTAGTCCCTTGACCTGCATGTACTTCTCCAAATTCCTCTTGCTAATTACCATTGAATTAGCTTCCACACTCGTTTTGGACGGCACATTTCAGGTCAGTGTTACATTTGTAAGCCAAGTGTGATGTGAACTCCCAGCAATTCACATGAAGGTGCCTTGTGCCCAAGGCAGGGGATATGGGGAGAAGGCAGGAACGGGGCACTGATTGTGGATGATCACCCATGATCACAGTGAATGGCAGAGCTGGCTCGACGGGCCGAATGGCCTACTCCTGCACCTATTGTCTAATGTCAGCAATCTTGTTGGTACACTCAATAGACAATAGACAATAGGTGCAGGAGTAGGCCATTCGGCCCTTTGAGCCAGCACCGCCATTCAATATGATCATGGCTGATCATCCACAATCAGTACCCCGTTCCTGCCTTCTCCCCATATCCCCTGACTCCATTATTTTTAAGAGCCCTATCTAGCTCTCTCTTGAAAGCATCCAGAGAACCTGCCTCCACCGCCCTCTGAGGCAGATAATCCAACAGACTCAAGATGCGCTTTCCTCCGAGTCAAAATGCAATGACTCTAAACCCCAGTCCTGAGACCTGAGTCATTGAGTTGTACAGCACCGAAACAGGCCCTTCGGCCCACCTTGTCCATGCTGGCCAAGTTGGCACATTGGTCTTGTATAAGCCCCATAGCCCCTCAAAACCATTCTGATCCATATATCTATTGTCAACTGCTCTACATCGGTGAGACCAAGCGCAGGCTTGGCGATCGCTTCGCCCAACACCTCCGCTTAGTTCACATTAACCAACCTGATCTCCCGGTGGCTCAGCATACCGTTGAGGTCTTGGTTGGATTGCTCTGTCAGAGACCTCCCCCTCGACATTACCGCCATGGGTGGCCCTACCAGGAGCATAGCTCCAGACGGCATCGCTCTCAGGATCTCAGGTCCACACAAGCTTCTCCACCACGACAAGGTGACAATCCACGGAAAAGCTCGTGGGTGTAGGATAGTGTTAATGTGCGGGGATCGCTGGTTGGCGCGGACCCGGTTGACTGTTTCCGCGCTGTATCTCCAAACTGTGTCTCTAAACTAAATTGCTTACCATTTATCCAGTGAATAAGGTCTGCCTCTTCCACAGCCTCAAGTGACGTCACAGAGGATCGTGCGGATGAGATGCTTTCTCCGCCATTGCAATGTGCCATTACACTATTCTCTGGCCGCGCGATGCAGCAGGGTCTTGCCTCGTTGCAGCTTCAACCATGGCATAAAGGACAGGTACTCCCGCAACCCACACGTGCAACCCTCTTCACATGCACTGCTGGTCAGCGATGCCCGACGTTTCACTTCAATAGTGGTACATCTTGAGGCCCGGCCAACCTTAAGCAAAATAAAGATTACAATAACAAAAATTAGATTATAACAATAGACAATAGACAATAGGTGCCTAGTTATAGGAAGGATTTGGTCGCCTAGTTATAGGAAGGATGTCAACAAAATAGAGAGAGTACAGAGGAGATTTACTAGAATGTTGCCAGGGTTCCAGCAACTATGTTACAGAGAAAGGTTGAACAAGTTAGGTCTTTATTCTTTGGAGCGCAGAAGGTTAAGGGGGGACTTGATTGAGGTCTTTAAAATGATGAAAGGGATAGACAGAGTTGACGTGGATACGTTTTTCCCATTGAGGGTAGGGAAGATTCAAACAAGAGGGCATGACATGAGAATTAAGGGACAGAGGTTTCGGGGTAACGTGAGGGGGAACTTCTTTACTCAGAGGGTGGTGGCTGTGTGGAATGAGCTTCCAGCAGAAGTGGTGGAGGCAGGATCGATTTTAACATTTAAGAGTAAAGTGGATAGGTATATGGACGTGAAGGGAATGGAGGGGTATGGTCTGAGTGCAGGTAGATGGGACTAGGGGAAAACAAATGGTCGCCACGGACTGGAAGGGCCGGGAGGGCCTGTTTCCGTGCTGTAATTGTTATATGGTTATATGGTTATAGGTGCAGGAGTAGGCCATTTGGCCCGTCGAGCCAGCACCACCATTCACTGTGATCATGTCTGATCATCCACAATCAGTTCCCAGTTCCTGCCTTCTCCCCATATCCCTTTACTCCGCTATCTTTAAGAGCCCTATCTAGCTCTCTCTTGAAAGCATCCAAAGAACTGGCCTCCATTGCCTTCTGAGGCAGAGAATTCCACAGTTTCACAACTCTCTGGGTGAAAAAGTATTTCCACATCTCTGTTCTAAATGGCTTGCCCCTTATTCTTAAACTGTGGCCCCTGGTTCTGGACTCCCCCAACATCGGGAACATTGGAAACGGAATAGAATCTCATGAAGAAGATCATCAGGGCATAAGTGATAGGAGCAGAATTACGCCATTCGGCCCATCAAGTCTACTCCACCATTCAATCATAGAAACATAGAAAATAGGTGCAGGAGGAGGCCATTTGGCCCTTCGAGCCAGCACCGCCATTCATTGTGATCATGGCTGATCATCCCAAATCAATAACCCGTGCCTGCCTTCTCCCCATATCCCTTGATTCCACTAGTGCCTAGAGCTCTATCTACCTCTCTCTTAAATCCATCCAGTGATTTGGCCTCCACTGCCCTCTGTGGCAGGGAATTCCACAAATTCACAACTCTCTGGGTGAAAAAGTTTTTTCTCACCTCAGTCTCAAATGATCTCCCCTTTATTCTGAGACTATGGTTCTGGACTCGCTCAACATTGTCCAGTCCTTTTATCATTTTAAATGTTTCAATAAGATCCCCTCTCATCCTTCTAAACTCCAGTGAATACAAGCCTAGTCTTTTCAATCTTTCCTCATTTGACAGTCCTGCCATCCCAGGGATCAATCTCGTGAACCTACGCTGCACTGTCTCAATCACAAGGATGTCCTTCCACAAATTAGGATTAGCTGGTCTATCTTTCCCTCCTAATCATTCTCCTGCCTTCTCCCTATAACCCCTGACACCCGTACTAATCAAGAATCTTTCTATCCCAGACTAAAAATATATCCATTGACATGTGCATCCACAGCCTTCTGTGGCAAAGAATTCCGCAGATTCACCACCCTCTGACTAAAGAAAGCGGAGCTGAGAGATAGCAGGGTAACAAAACGTGGAAGGCCACTTTGACATTGCAGTTTGGTCTTATGTTACCCGATTAAGAACTCAAGAAACAGTAGAAGAACAAGACCATGTGGTCAACAGGTCCTTTACTTTGGTTTATTGTCACGTGTAGCGAAGTAGAGTGAAAAGATTTTTGTTGCATGCCATCCAGACTATACTTGATTACAATCAAACCATCCACAGTGCACAGATACAGGATAAAGGGAATAACATTTAGTGTAGGAAGGAACTACTGATGCTGGTGTCAACCAAAGATAAGACACAAAATGCTGGAGTAACTCAACGGGTCAGGTAGCATCTCTGGAGAAAAGCAATAGGTAATGATTCAAATCGGAACCCTTCTTCAAACCAGTCTTAATGACATTTAGCGCAAGCTAAAGTCCAGTAAAGTCCGATTAAAGATAGTCCGAGGATCTCCAATGAGGTAGATGGTCGGTCAAAACTGCTCTCTGGTTGGTGATAGGATGTTTCAATTTAGTTAAGTTGAAAGATACAGCGTGGAAACTGGCTATTTGGCCCACCAAGTCCGCAGCAAATTGCGATCCATTCAGACTAACACTATCCTACACACACTGGGGACAATTTATAATTTTACCAAGCAAGCAAGAATTTCATTGTCCTATCTGGGACACATGACAGTAAACTCTCTTGTCTTATCTTGTCGATTAGCCTACAAACCTGTACGTCTTTGGAGTATAGAAACATAGAAACATAGAAAATAGGTGCAGGAGTAGGCCTTTCGGCCCTTCGAGCCTGCACCGCCATTCAATATGATCATGGCTGATCATCCAACTCAGTATCCCTCACCTGCCTTCTCCCCATACTCCCTGATCCCTTTAGCCACAAGGGCCACATCTAACCCCCTCTTAAATATAGCCAACGAACTGGCCTCAACTACCTTCTGTGACAGAGAATTCCACAGATTCACTAATCTGTGTGAAAAATGTTTTCCTCAGCTCGGTCCTAAAAGACTTCCCCCTTATCCTTAAACTGTGACCACTTGTCCTGGAATTCCCCAACATCGGGAACAATCTTCCTGCATCTAGTCTGTCCAACCCCTTAAGGATTTTGTAAGTTTCTATAAGATCCCCCGTCAATCTTCTAAATTCTTGCGAGTACAAGCCGAGTCTATCCAGTCTTTGGGCACACAAAAGGCTGGAGAAACTCAGCGGGTGCAGCAGCATCTAAGGAGCGAAGGAGATAGGCAACATTTCGGGCCGAAACCCAGTATTTCTTCATATTAAAGTCCTGACATCCCAGGAATCAGTCTGGTGAACCTTGGGTACACAAAAAGCTGGAGAAACTCAGCGGGTGCAGCAGCATCTAAGGAGCGAAGGAGATAGGCGACGTTTCGGGTCGAGACCCTTCTTCAGACTGGCGACTGGTGAACCTTGTTAGTTTATGTTAGTTTAGTTTAGAGATACATTGCGGAAACAGGCCCTTCGGCCCACCGGGTCCGCGCCGACCAGCGATCCCCGCACACTAACATTATCCTACACCAGCTAGGGACAATATTTACATTTACCAAGCCAATTAACCTACAAACCTGTACGTCTTTGAAGTGCGGGAGGAAACTCTCGGAGAAAACCCACGCAGGTCACGGGGAGAACGTACAAACTCCGTACAGACAGCTCCCGTCATCGGGATCGAACCCGGGTCTCCGGCGCTGCACTCGCTGCAAGGCAGCAACTCTACCGCTGAGCCGCCGACAAAACATCTGCCTGATAACATCTGGGAAGAAACTATCCCGGAATCTGTCCCTATCCCTGTATCTTCCTCTGTTATCAATAAGAAGATGGACATTGTTTTCCTCTCAGCATTTTCTCAGACATACTTTTTCCTTGAACGACCTGTGGTAACTAAAGTCTGTCGATGTCAGGCTTATATCCCCTCTCAGGGAGGGGAATTTCAAAAGTTTCACATCGTCCGAGTGAAGGAATTTCTCATCTCAGTCCTAAATTGCGACACCACTATTCGATGATTGTGCAGGCGAATTTTAGACTCAGCAGCTCAAGGAAACATATCGTCAGGCATCGACCAATTCCAGAACTTGAACCCCATTGAGTTACAGAGCTGTACTCAAAGGGGCAGCAAGGTAGCACAACAGTGCAGTTAAGGGCCTGTCCCACTTGCATGCGATTGCGTGCGTTTGGCACGAACAAACGGAAGCGGAGTTCACGCTAAGTTCGCGCTAAGTACGCGATAAGTTCGCACGTGACGTCATTTGCGTCATGCTTACCAATCAGCTGGGCAGGAGGCAGGCCGACTGAATGTGGACGTCGCACGGCGTCGGGCAGTGACGTCATCGCGCAACGCCACGCGCTAGGCGTACGCCGTCAAGAAGCTGCGTACGACCGCAATGCGCCTGCGTGCCGACTGGCCGTTAGCACGCGAAGATTCTGGCTACTGCAAGAATTTCGGAGCCCCGCGCGATGTCAGGACCAGCCCCGCACAACTCCGCGCTTCTAAGTGGGACCGGCCCCGCGCGCCTCAAGCGACCATGAGGTCGCGTAATTTGCAAACCAAGGTCGCATAAGTGGGACAAGCCCTTTACTCTCTTACAGCGCCTGCGACCCGGGTTCGATCCTGACCACAGGTGCTTGTCCGTACGGAGGCTGCATCGTGGCTTGGTTCGGCAACTTGAACGTCCAGGAGCGGGGAAAAAAATGCGAGAAAATTGTGGCCGCTGCCACAATCACCGGCTCTGACCTCCCCACCATCGAAGGGATCTATCGCAGTCACTGCCTCAAAAAGGCTGCCAAATTCATCAGAGACCCACACCATCCTGGCCACACACTCATCTCTCCCTTGCCATCGGGAAGAAGGTACAGGAGCCTGAAATCTGGAACATCCAGGTTCAGGAACAGCTACTTCCCCACAGCCATCAGGATATCAAACTCGCCATCAAACAAACTCTGAACAATAACTGCCTATTGCACCTGATCTGTTTATTTATTGTGTACATATATGGTCTATGGTATATAGACACTGAACTTTTATCTCCCGTTCTGTATTATGTTTACATATTCTGTTGTGCTGCAGCAAGCAAGAATGTCATTGTCCTATCTTGGACACATGGCAATGAAGAAGGGTCTGAAGAAGGGTTTCTTTAGACCCGAAATGTTGCCTATTTCCTTCGCTCCATAGATGCTGCCTCACCCGCTGAGTTCCTCCAGCATTTTTGTCTACCTTCGATTTTCCAGCATCTGCAGTTCCTTCTTAAACACACGACAATAAATCGCTCTTGACTCTCGACTCCCTGAAACCTGCGTGGGTTTTCTCCGGGTGCTCCGGTTTCCCCCGCACACTCCAAAGATGTACAGGGTTGTAGTTTAGTTTAGAGATACAGCACGGAAACAGTGCCCTTCGGCCCACCGGGTCCGCGCCAACCAGCAATCCCCGCACACTAAAGCTCCTGTCCCACTTGGGCGACCACCACCGCGAGTTCTGGCGAGCTTGCCCGTGACCCATAGTCGCGTGAAGGTCCCCACGAGGTCTTCGTCACTCTCCTTCATGGTCGAGAGTGGTCTCCCCGCAGTCGAGGCTTCAGCTAGGTCGCGGCGTATTTTTCAAGATGTTAAAATTGACGGCGACTAAAGATAGGTCGCCGTGGGAAAAAATCGATGCTTTTTTGGTCGTAGGTCTAGTCGAAGTCGGTTGTAGTAGGTCGTCATGCTAGTTGTAGGTACTTGAAGGTGGTCGAAGGTAATAGCTCCGGGGTGAAAAAAAGGTAATTTAAACAACAGAACCTCACCTCTGTCACTCCAAGGCATGTTCAATCATAGCTGGAGAGATTTTTGGAGAGGAGACTTGTGTTTTAGAGATGGCACCAAAAAGGCAACAGCACAGGGGGAGGGCATAACCCTAAAAAAAAACCTGCCATGCATGTGTTGCCCACCCAGGAGGAGGAGTGGCAGGAGGTGATGCCACAGGAGGTGATAGAAACATAGAAACATAGAAATTAGGTGCAGGAGCAGGCCATTCAGCCCTTCGTGCCTGCACCGCCATTCAATATGATCATGGCTGATCATCCAACTCAGTATCCCATACCTGCCTTCTCTCCATACCCCCTGATCCTCTTAGCCACAAGGGCCACATCTAACTCCCTCTTAAACATAGCCAATGAACTGGCCTCAACTACCTTCTGTGGCAGAGAATTCCACAGATTCACCACGTTCTGTGTGAAAAATGTTTTTCTCATCTCGGTCCTAAAAGACTTCCACCTTATCCTTAAACTGTGACCCCTTGTTCTGGTCTTCCCCAACATCGGGAACAATCTTCCTGCATCTAGCCTGTCCAACCCCTTGAGAATTTTGCACGTTTCTATAAGATCCCCCCTCAATCTTCTAAATTCTAGCGAATACAAGCCGAGTCTATCCAGTATTTCTTCATATGAATATCCTGCCATCCCAGGAATCAGTCTGGTGAACCTTCTCTGTACTCCCTCTATGGCAAGAATGTCTTTCCTCAGATTTGGAAACCAAAACTGTACGCAATACTCCAGGTGTGGTCTCACCAAGACCCTGTACAACTGCCGTAGAACTGCCCTGCTCCTATACTCAAATCCGTTTGCTATGAATGCTAACATACCATTTGCTTTCTTCACAGCCTGCTGCACCTGCATGCCTACTTTCAATGACTGGTGTACCATGACACCCAGGTCTCGTTGCATCTCCCCTTTTCCTAATCGGCCACCATTCAGATAATAGTCTACCCTCCCGTTTTTGCCGTTAAAGTGGATGACCTCACATTTATCCACATTATACTGCATCTGCCATGCATTTGCCCACTCACCCAGCCTATCGAAGTCACCTTGCAGCCTCCTAGCATCCTCCTCACACCTAACACTGTCCCCCAGCTTCGTGTCATCCGCAAACTTGGAGATGTTGCATTCAATTCCCTCGTCCAAATCATTAATATATATTGTAAATAGCTGGGGTCCCAGCACTGAGCCTTGCGGTAACCCACTAATCACTGCCTGCCATTCTGAAAAGGAACCGTTTACTTCTACCCTTTGCTTCCTGTCTGCCAGCCAGTTCTCTATCCACATCAATACTGAACCCGCAATACCGTGTGCTTTAAGTTTGTATACTAATCTCTTATGAGGGACATTATCGAAAGCCTTCTGAAAGTCCAGATATAACACATCCACAGGTTCTCCCTTATCCACTCTACTAGTTACATCCTCAAAAAATTCTATAAGATTCGTCAGACATGATTTATCTTTTGTAAATCCATGCTGACTTTGTCCAATTTCACCACTTTCCAAATGTGCTTCATTTTATTTAGTCGCTTAAGGTCGCCTGAATTTGCAGTGGAGGTCTCCCAACTGGGACAGGCCCTTAACACTGTCCTACACCCACTAGGGACAATTTTTTCATTTACCAAGCCAATTAATCTACAAACCTGTACGTCTTTGGAGTGTGGGAGGAAACCGAAGATAGAATCATAGAAAATAGGTGCAGGAGTAGGCCATTCGGCACTTCGAGCCTGCACCACCATTCAATATGATCATGGCTGATCATCCAACTCAGTATCCTGTACCTGCCTTCTCTCCATACCCCCTGATCCCTTTAGCCACAAGGGCCACATCTAACTCCCTCTTAAATATAGCCAATGAACTGGCCTCAACTACCTTCTGTGGCAGAGATCTCGGAGAAAACCCACGCAGGTCACGGGGAGAACGTACAAACTCCGTACAGACAGCGCCCGTAGTCGGGATGGAACCCGGGTCTCCGGCGCTGGATTCGCTGTGAGGCAGCAACTCTACCGCTGCGCCACCGTGACTGCCTGCAGCGTGAGGGCTGCTGGGCTTGGTAACTTGTGATTGGATCGCTGGCTCTGTGGGCCAAAGGACCAGTTTCCGCGCTGTATCTCTAAACTAAAACTAGACTGAAGGGTGGCTGGAATCTCAACATCACTGCCTGCAGGACAGCTTTCCATGCCTCTACTCTTTCAGCCTGTGAACCAATTTTGTGCGGATGAATACTCTATTGCCAGCATGGACATGGTGGGCCGAAGGGTCTGTGTCCGGGAGATTAGGTATACCGAGTTGATCTCCTGGTTGCTCAACACTCAACTCCCCCTCCCATTCCCAATCGGCCCCTTCTGTCCTGGGCCTCCTCCATTGTCAGAGGGAGGCCCAGCGCAAATTGGAGGAACATTCCCTCAAATTTCATTTGGACACCTTACACCCCAGCGGTGTGAACATTGACTTCTCTAACTTCAAGAAGCCCTTGCTTTCCCTCTCTCTCCATCCCCTCCCACTTCCCAGTTCTCCCATCAGTCCTACTGTCTCCGACTACATTCGAACTCTGTACCACCCACTCCCCTGAAATCAGTCTGTAGAAGGGTCTCTACCCGAAACTTCGCCCATTTCTCCTCTCCAGAGATGCTATAAGGCACGTTGAGTTACTCCAGCATTTTGTGCCAATCTTGGATATGGAGGATGCTTCCACTGGTGGGAGTGCCTAGGACTAGAGTTCATAGCCTCAGAATCAAAGGACATTCTTTTAGGAAGGAGATGACAATAGACAATAGGTGCAGGAGTAGGCCATTTAGCCCTTCGAGCCAGCACCGCCATTCAATGTGATCGTGGCTGATCATCCCCAATCAATACCTCGTTCCTGCCTTCTCCCCGTATCCCGACTCCGCTATCTTTATGAGCCCTATCTAGCTCTCTCTTGAAGGTATCCAGAGAACCGGCCTCCACCGCCCTCTGAGGCAGAGAATTCCACAGACTCACAACTCTCTGTGAGAAAAAGTGTTTCCTCATCTCCGTTCTAAATGGCTTACCCGTTATTCTTAAACTGAGAAGCGTCTTTAGTCAGAGGGTGATGAATTTGTGGAATTTTTTGTCCCAGATGGTTGTGGAGGCCGTCAGTAGATATTTTTTAAGGCTGAAGCAGATAGATTCTTGATTAGTACGGGTGTCAGAGATTATGGGGAGAAGGCAGGAGAATGTGGTTAGGAGGGAGAGATAGATCAGCCATGATTGAATGGCGGAGTAGACTTGATGGGCCTAATTCTACACCTATCACGTGTACTTATGACCTCCAAAAATTAGAAATGCATCTCAAACTGTGCAAAGAGGTCCTTCTGCAGTTGGACAGGGCCCTAGTGAGACCACACCTGGAGTATTGTGTGCAGTATTAGTCCCCTAATTTGAGGAAGGACATTCTTGCTATTGCTATTGCTATGCAGTGTAGGTTTACAAGGTTAATTCCCGGGATGGCGGGACTGTCATATGCTGAGAGAATGGAGCAGCTGGGCTTATATACTCTGGAAATTAGAAGGATGAGAGAGAATCTTATTGAAACATAAGATTATTAAGGGTTTGGACACGCTAGAGGCTGGAAACATGTTCCCGATGTTGGGGGAGTCCAGAACCAGGGGCCACAGTTTAAGAATAAGGGATAAGCCATTTAGAACAGAGATGAGGAAACACTTTTTCATCCAGAGAGTTGTGAGTCTGTGGAATTCTCTGCTTCAGAGGGCGGCGGAGGCCGTTTCGCTGGATGCTGGATTCTTAAACTCCAGTTTAAGAATAAGGGGTAAGCCATTTAGAACGGAGATGAGGAAACACTTTTTCACACAGATAGTTGTGAGTCTGTGGAATTCTCTGACTCAGAGGCCGGTTCTCTGGATACATTCAAGAGAGAGCTAGATAGGGCTCTTAAAGATAGCGGAGTCAGGGGATGTGGGGAGAAGGCAGGAACGGGGTACTGATTGGGGATGATCAGCCATGATCACATTGAATGGCGGTGCTGGCTCGAAGGGCCGAATGGCCTACTCCTGCACCTGCACCTATTGTCTATTGTCTATTGAGTGTACCAACAAGATTGCTGACATTAGACAATAGGTGCAGGAGTAGGCCGTTCGGCCCTTTGAGCCAGCATCGTCATTCAATGTGATCATGGCTGATCATCCCCAATCAGTACCCCGTTCCTGCCTTCTCCCCATATCCCCTGACTCCGCCATCTTTAAGAGCCCTATCTAGCTCTCTCTTGAAAGTATCCAGAGAACCGGCCTCTGAGTCAGAGAATTCCACAGACTCACAATTATCTGTGTGAAAAAGTGTTTCCTCATCTCTGTTCTAAATGGCTTACCCCTTATTCTTAAACTGAGGCCCCTGGTTCTGGACTCCCCCAACTTCGGGAACATGTTTCCTGCCTCTAGCGCGTCCAAACCCTTAATAATCTTATATGTCTCAATAAGATCCCCTCTCATCCTTCTAAATTCCTGAATGTACAAGCCCAGCCGCTCCATTCTCTCAGCATATGACAGCTTCGCCATCCCGGGAATTAACCTTGTAAACCTACGCTGCCCTCCCTCAATAGTAGGAAAGAACTGCAGATACTAGAGTAATCGAAGGTTGACAAAAATGCTGGAGAAACTCACCGGGTGAGGCAGCATCGATGGAGCGAAGGAATTGTTGACATTTCGGGTCGAGACGTTTCAACCCGAAACGTCACCTATTCCTTGCTGCATCACCCGCTGAGTTTCTCCAGCATTTTTGTCTACCAGAATGCTGGAGTAACTCAGCGGGTCGGGCCGTATCAGTGGAGAAACACGGCTAGGTGACGTTTCTGGTCGAGACCCATCTCCGGACGGGGGAGATTGTAATGGGGGGAGGGAGAAGGGGGGAAACCGAAGGAAACCCACATGATCGCAGGGAGATCATGCAAACTCCACACACGAGGTCACAATCGATCCCGGGTCTCTAGCGCTGTTAGGCAGCAGCTCTACACACCGCGCCACTGAACATGGAGAAACTGGACTGAATTTCCGGAGGCACGCAACAGTTTGGGATAAAATTCACAGCGGCAGAGTTGCTGCTTTACAGCGCCGGAGACCTGGGTTCAATTCTGACCACGGGCGATTGTCTTCACAGAATGTGTACGTTCTCGCAGAGTTTCCCCCTGGTGCTCCAGTTTCCTCCCACACTCCAAAGACATCTAAACATAGAAAATAGGTGCAGGAGGAGGCCATTCGGCCCTTCGAGCCAGCACCTCCATTCATTGTGATCATGGCTGATCGTCCCCTATCAATAACCCGTGCCTGCCTTCTCCCCATATCCCTTGATTCCACTAGTCCCTAGAGCTCTATCTAAGTCTCTCTTAAATCCATCCAGTGGTTTGACCTCCACTGCCCTCTGTGGCAGGGAATTCCACAAAATCACATCTCTCTGTGTGAAAACATTTTTTCTCACCTCATTGGGAACATTTTTCCTGCATCTAGCTTGTCCAGTCCTTTTATAATTGTCTATGTTACTGTAAGACCCCATCTCATCCTTCTAAACTCCAGTGAATACAAGACGTACTGGTTTGTAGGCCAATTGGCTTGGTATAATTGTAACTTGTCCCGAGTGTGGATAGGACAGTGTAAGGGCATTCTCCTAAACTTCTAAAGGTGCACGGTAGAGAGCATTCTATCTGGTTGCATCGTGGCTTGGTTCGGCAACTTGAACATCCAGGAGCGGAAAAGACCGCAGAAAGTTGTGACCACTGCCCAGTCCACCATCGGCTCTGACCTCCCCACCATCGAGGGGATCTATCACAGTCGCTGCCTCAAAAAGGCTGTCAACATCATCAAGGACCCACACCATCCTGGCCACACACTCATCTCACCATTGCTTTCAGGAAGAAGGTACAGGAGCCTGAAAACTGTAACGTCCAGGTTCAGGAACAGCTTCTTCCCCACAGCCATCAGGCTATTAAACACAACAACAAATAAGCTCTGAGCTCTGAACTGCAAAATACTATATTATTACTGCACTATATCTGTTATTTATTGGAAAAACAATTATCTTTCCCCGTTATATACTATGTTTACATATTCACATATTCTGTTGTGCTGCAGCAAGTAAGAATTTCATTGTCCCACCCAGGACATATGACAATAAAACACCCTTGACGTAAGCGGGGATCTGTGGTGGGGGTTGGGTGCGGACTCAGTGGGCAGAAGGGCCTGCTTCCACACTGTATCTCTAAACTAAACTAGCACTGGCACTTAAAATGTCACCCAGATTAGAAAAGTTCCCTGCCACAGATTTCTTCTCAAACAGTGTTTCTGGTACAAAAGTGAAACTGATAAAGATAGAACAGATCTTGCAATTCTGCAAAGAGACGTCCTCTTTCAGAAACTTGACCGCAATGTCTCAACAAACAAACGGCGGATAAAGTATACAGCCAAATAAAGAACCCGGATTTTTCAACAATCTCACACAGATAACCAAACCTGTGTTAACATCACCAAGTGAATCAGGCAGACACAAACTGCTGGAGTAACTCAGTGGGACAGGCAGCATCTGTGGAGGGAAGGAAAGGGTTGAGAATTCTGAAGAAGGGTCTCGACCCAAAACGTCACCCATTCCTTCTCTCCATAGATACTGCCTCCCCCGCTGAGTTACTCCGGCATTTTGTGTCTACCTTCAGTTTTATCCAGCATCTGCAGTTCTTTCTCACACAGGAAGAGCAGCAATTCTGTTTAAAGCCGTTGCCTTAACTCGAGTAGCGGGCTGTCAAGTAATTATTCACAGGAAGTGTCTGCGTGTCAAAACATGTTACTGAATCGGCAACGACTTAAAGAGGATTTTAAAATCTGATGTTGTGCTGTAGTTTTAACACTGGTGCTTTGAACTTACCAGGTCATTATTAGTCGCAATTTCCGCACATATAAACATTTCAAAATAGACAATAGGTGCAGGAGTAGGCCATTCGGCCCTTCGAGCCAGCACCTCCATTCAATGTGATCATGGCTGATCATCCCCAATCAGTACCCCGTTCCTGCCTTCCGCCCATATCCCCTGACTCCGCTATCATTAAGAGCCCTATCTGGCTCTCTCTCTAAAGTATCTATCTTCAGGCGTGGAATTGAATGCGGTGGCGTGCAGTATCTCGCGGTGCTCCAGGAGTTAGTACAGGAACAAAATCCTCGTGCGCCACCTGCCTGGCGTATCGCTTACGCACACTGACGCATCGGGCACGCACGCTGACGCACTGGCATCGTACGCTCGCATCCCGACGCCTCACGTGTATCGCGTGGTGACCCATGTGTACGTCAACGTGCGTCAACGTCGTTACGTCCTTGCGTCAATGTCCTGCCGTGCGCCGCAGGGTATTCTAATGACGTCACGCGCACCAGACGGATGTACTGACGCGTGATGACGCGTGATTTGCGCGCGACGTCGCGCATCACGACACGTCGACCTATTTTACACATGAGGCGCAAATGACGGCCAAGTGAGACAGGCCCTTTAACACTCTATCTGGACTCTGTGGACAGCTCGATTGTATCCATGTATAGTCTTTCACACAACAAAAGATTTTCACTGTACCTCAGTACACGTGACAGTAAACTAAACTCAAACAAAATTAATGTTATTTTTCTCAGCAATATTTCAATAAAAAAGGCACTTTAGTAACCTAGTCGCACTTTAAGTACAGCTTCATTAAAATTGATTTTCTTAGCAGAAGCGCAACTAGACCGCAGATCACGAGCAGATAAATCATTCTCAAAAATGGATGACATGGGAAATTTTAGCTTTCAATTACCTGCAGTTATGCTGCTTGTTTTTTTTGGGTCTGTTTCCAATCTGTCAGCCTTGCTGGGGTTTCTGTTCGACTAGTCAGCTCGCTGCGGGTCTGGAGGCCAGGTTTCCACCGCACGCTCGCTCGCACTGCTTCAGTTCCTATGGGGCCGATGGCTGCGACAGATGCCGTGACTTCACAGGAAGCCTTTCTGCTCGACAGCACTTGCTTTCAATGCTCATCTCTTTCCCGATTCCTTCCACGACTGAGTTAACCCCTTGCACCATTTCCTCCCTGCTGCCTCCAACCCATCAGAATTGCAGTCTGAAGAAGGGTCTCAACCCGAAATATCACCCATTAACAGTTTTAATAAGGGTCTCGATCCGAAACGTCACCCATTTCTTCTCAATAGACAATAGGTGCAGGAGGAGGCCATTCGGCCCTTCGAGCCAGCACCGCCATTCAATGTGATCATGGCTGATCATCCACAATCAGTTCCCCGTTCCTGCCTTCTCCTCATATCCCCTGACTCCATTATCATTAAGAGCCCTATCTGGCTCTCTCTTGAAAGTATCCAGAGAACCGGCCTACACTGCCCTCTGAGGCAGAGAATTCCACAGACTCACAACTCTCTGTGTGAAAAAGTGTTTCCTCGTCTCCGTTCTAAATGGCTTATCCCTTATTCTTCAACTGTGTGTGCCCCTGGTTCTGGTCTCTCCAGAGATGCTGCCTGTCCCGCTGAGTTACTCCAGCTTTTCATGTCTATCTTCGGTTTAAACCGGCATCTGCAGTTCCTTCTTACGCAGGATTGCTCTGAATCTCTACAAAGCACAGAAACAGGCCCCTTGGCCCAAATATTCATACTGAACAACATGCCCCATCTACACTAGGCTCACCTGCCTGCGTTTCCCCTTATCCCTCCAAACATGTCTTATCCTATGTACAGGTTTGCAGGTTAAATGGCTTTGCTATAGACAATAGGTGCAGGAGTAGGCCATTCGGCCCTTCGAGCCAGCACCGCCATACAATGTGATCATGGCTAATCATCCCCAATCAGTACCCTGTTCCTGCCTTCGCCCCATATCCCCTGACTCCGCTCTCTTTAAGAGCCCTATCTAGCTCTCTCTTGAAAGTATCCAGAGATCCGGCCTCCACCGCCCTCTGCGGCAGAGAATTCCACAGACTCACCACTCTCTGCGAGAAAAAGTGTTTCCTCGTCTCCGTTCTCAATGGCTTACCCCTTATTCTTAAACTGTGGCCCCTGGTTCTGGACTCCCCCAACATCAGGAACATGTTTCCTGCCTCTAGCGTGTCCAAACGCTTAACAATCCTATATGTTTCATTAAGATGCCCTCTCATCCTTCTAAACTCCAGAGAGTACAAGCCCAGCCGCTCCATTCTCTCAGCATATGAGAGTCCCGCCATCCCGGGAATTAACCTGGTGAACCTACGCTGCACTCCCTCAATAGCAAGAATGTCCTTCCTCAAATTAGGGGACCAAAACTGCACACAATACTCCAGGTGTGGTCTCACAAGGGCCCTGAACAACTGCAGAAGGACCTCTTTGCTGCTATACTCAACTCCTCTTGTTATGAAGGCCAACATGCCATTCGCTATCTTCACTACCTGCTGTACCTGCATGCTTACTTTCATAGACTGATGAACAAGGTATAAAGGTAAATTGTCCCGAGTGTGTGTGTCAGATTCTCAAACTCAACTAAACAACTGAAAAGACAGTGACATTAATGCATCATGGACAGATTTAGAACTGGCGCTTTTGAGAAACAGCACGGAAACAGGTCCTTTGCCCCACCGACCGGTGATCGCTCCGTACTCGCCAGCGATCACGGGCAGTATCGTACACACCGTGGTTCATTTACAATGTTACTGAAGCCAATTAACCCGCAAACCTGCACGTCTTTGGAGTGTGGGAGGAAACCGGAGCACCCGGAGAAAACCCACGCCATCACGGGGAGAACGTACAAACTGCGTACAGACCGCGCTCGTAGACAGGATCGAACCCGGGTGTCTGGCGCTGTGAGGCGGCAACTCTACCGCTGCGCCACCGTAACGCCTCTTGACCAGTTATGGACAGAGTGGGATGTGGAGAGGATGTTTTCACCAGTGGGGGAGCCTGGGACCAGAGGCCACAGCCTCAGAACCGTTAGAGAGGAGACGAGGAGGAGCTTCGTTGCTCAGAGGGCAGTGAATCTGTGGAATCCATTGCCACTTAAGGCAGTGGAGGTCGTCAATGAATATTTTTAAGATATAGATTTATAGGTTCTGGATTAGTAAGTATGTCAGAGGTTACAGGGCGAAAGCAGGAAAATAGGGTTGAGAGGGATAGATCAGCCATGGTTGAATGATGTAGATGGGCCAAATGGCCTAATTCTGCTCCAATAGACAATAGATGCAGGAGTTGTCCATTCGGCCCTTCGAGCCAGCACCACCATTCAATGTGATCATGGCTGATCATCCCCAATCAGTACCCGTTCCTGCCTTCTCCCTACATCCCCTGACGCCTCTATCTTTAAGAGCCCTATCTAGCTCTCTCTTGAAAGTATCCAGAAAACAGGCCTCCACCGCCCTCTGAGGTAGACAGTTCCAACACCCACCACTCTCTGTGTGAAAAGTGTTTCCTCATTTCCGTTCTAAATGGCTTATCCATTATTCTTAAACTATGGCCCCTGGTTCTGGACTCCCCCGACATTGGTAACATGTTTTCTGCCTCCAGCATGTCCAAACCCTTAATGATCTTATCTGTTTCAATAAGATATCCTCTCATCCTAAACTCCAGAGTATGCAAGCCCAGCCGCTCCATTCTCTCAGCGTACGACAGTCCCGCCATCAACCGGCCTCCACTGCCCTCTGAGACAGACAGTTCCACAGACTCACAACTCTTTGTGTGAAAGTTTAATTAAATGAACATGAGAATTAAGCAAATAGAACCGACTAACCTGAATCATTCACTCTGTCTGTCTGCCTCTCTCTGTCTGTCTGTGCAGAGATCGCCTGGCCTCATGAGCATTTCCAGCATTTGCTGGTTTATTTTTCATTTGGATCAGCACTTGTTTTCTTTGGTTGAATAAACACGCATTAGAGCGGGCGCCTGTGAACGGAGACTGAAAGCCACTGGTTTTGCCCTGAAGAGTGGGAGCTGGTCCTGTGCTCGACATGTGACTGCGGCTCACTCTGATGCAGTTGACACTTCATGCCTAGTTATGGAATAAATAAAAGTTCTCTTGTTAGTGCCATCCACATTTCTTAAAGCAGAGCCAACATCAACATTCCGCTCCTTCCAACTTTTCTTTCACCTAGTACAAAACAGAGCAGTCGGCCGGCCCGGAGGTGTAGAGCCAGACTTGCTGCCTCACAGCGCCAGAGACCCGGGTTCGATCCCGACTACGGGCGCTGTCTGAGCTGAGTTTGTGCGTTCTCCCCGTGACCGCGTGGGTTTTCTCCGAGATCTTTGGTTTCCTCCCACACTCCAAAGACGTACAGGTTTGCAGGTTAATTGGCTTGGTACATGTGTGAAATTGTCCCTGAGTCTGCGTGGGATATTGTTAATGTGCAAGGGGATCGCTGGTCGGCGAGGACTCGGTGGGCCGAAGGGCCTGTTTCCGCGCTGTATCTCCAAACTAAGTTAAACTATGTTTCAGATTCTGAATGGGTGACGTTCCAGGTCGAGACCCTTCTTCAGACCCGATCTTGACCCAAAAACTTCACCCACTCCTTCTCTCCAGAGATGCTGCCTGTCCCGCTGAGTTACTCCAGCATCTTTGGTGGAAATCAGCGTCTGCAGTTCCTTCAGGCACATAAAGGGAATGGATACAGGATAATATGAATTCTATGTATTTTCTGATAGTAACATTTCTATGACAGCAAATTGCATATGATTTTTTTTCTCTCTGAAGTCAATAAAATTGAATCTTTAAAAAAATCCATTCACAATTAACATGACTTCTGAAGAATGTTTGCAAAATAATATTTACTTTTGGTAGCAAAAACAGGAAGGCAGATTATTATCTAAATGGTGTCGTTGGGAAAAGGGGAAGTACAACGGGATCTGGGGGTCCTTGTACATCGGTCAATGAAAGTAAGCATGCAGGTACAGCAGGCAGTGAAGAAAGCGAATGGCATGTTGGCCTTCATATCAAGAGGAGTTGAGTATAGGAGCAAAGAGGTCCTTCTGCAGTTGCACAGGGCCCTAGTCCATGAATACATGGAGTATTCTGTGCAGTTTTGGTCCCCTAATTTGAGGAAGGACATTCTTGCTATTGAGGGAGTGCAGCGTAGGTTTACAAGGTTAATTCCTGGGATGGCGGGACTGTCATATGCTGAGAGAATGGAGCAGCTGGGCTTGTATACCCTGGAATTTAGAAGGGTGAGAGGGGATCTTATTGATACATATAAGATTATTAAGGGTTTGGACACGCTAGAGGCAGGAAACATGTTCCCGATGTTGGGGGTGTCCAGAACTAGGCGCCACAGTTTAAGGGGTAAGCCATTTAGAACAGAGATAAGAAAACACTTTTTCTCACAGAGAATTGTGAGGCTGTGGAATTCTCAGAGGGCGGTGGAGGCCGGTTCTCTGGATACTTTCAAGAGAGAGCTAGATAGGGCTCTTAAAGATAGTGGAGTCAGGGGATACGGGGAGAAGGCAGGAACGGGGTACTGATTGGGGATGATCAGCCATGATCACATTGAATGGCGGTGCTGGCTCGAAGGGCCGAATGGCCTGCTCCTGCACCTATTGTCTGCTGTCCAATGTTTCTTCTATCCATGGTGCTAATTGGGTTTCACATATAATGAACCAACAAATGGAAATGAGTCCAGTCGTAACTAAGGTGCTGAAACCACTGTTCTGATGCGTTGTATCAATGCTGTTTGGAATGAGGAAATGAACATGTAAAATACTTGTGGGGGAAAGCACCTTATTAAAATGGGGTAGAGTATTGAAAGGCAGGTCTTCTCAATGAGGATATCAATATCTACATTTGCAGGGAGCCAGAAAAAATGAAGATACTAACAGACTAAATCATATTCATAGAGTCATACGGAGTCTCTTGCCCAGAGTTAATGAATCAAAGATATAGGTTAAAGGTGAAGGGGAAAGATTTAATAGGAATCTGAGGGGTAACCTTTACACACAGAGGGCGGTGGGTGCATGGAACGAGCTGCCAGAGGAGGTCGTTGAGGCAGCGACTATCCAAACATTTAAGAAACAGTTAGACAGGTACATGGATCAGAGTTGTGAATTTGTGGAATTCCCTGCCACAGAGGGCAGTGGAGGCCAAATCACTGGATGGATTTAAGAGAGAGTTAGATAGTGCTCTAGGGGCTAGTGGGATCAAGGGATATGTGGAGAAGGCAGGCACGGGTTATTGATAGCGGATGATCAGCCATGATCACAATGAATGGCGGTGCTGGCTCGAAGGGCCGAACGGCCTACTCCTGCACCTATAGTCTCATCCCCTGGAACAATAATGTAAAAGAGAGCACTTTCAAGAGAGAGCTAGATAGGGCTCTTAAAGAGATCTGATTCAGGGGATATGGGGAGAAGGCAGGAACAGGGTACTGATTGTGGATGATCAGCCATGATCACATTGAATGGTGCTCAAAGGGCCGAAGGGCCTACTCCTGCACCTATTATCTATTGTCAAATGTCAGGAAAATATATGTATGTATGGGTGTATAAATATTTTTATATATATATTATTTATTTTTATTTTTTTTAAATATATTTTTATTAGAGGTGAGCAATAAATTGGCAAACACATATTATGGTATAAGTATTTTGTGTACATCAATCATACATTATTAATATTATCAATTGAATCATTCTGCCTCTAATACTTTTTTTTTTATAGATTAAGAGTAATAAAAAGAGAGAGAGAAAAAAGAGAAAAAAACAAAAATCAAAAGAAAAATTCATAAGGAATGTAATAATTTACCATCAATACCTCATTGGAGATAAGATCAAGGAATACAGAGTATAACTTTTCATCTGATCCTGAGTCCAAGTTTCAGTTAGGCTCCCCTGCTGAACCAATCTACCCTTTTAAGTAATCAATGAAAGACCATATTCTAACAAAGAGTTCTTGTTTGTCCATTAAGGCAAATCTGATTCTTTCCAGGTGTAGGGTCTCCAACATTTCCATAATCCACATTTTAATTGTGGGGGTTATAGGGCCTTTCCAAAATTTTAATATTAATTTCTTCCCGATTATTATACTGTAATCTGGGAAATGTCTTTGGCTTGTTGTAAGTGTTAGACTTTGTTCAGATATTCCAAGTATTATTAGTTTTGAGTCCGGATCCAGTTTAGTATTAATAACTTCAGAAGTTATTCTAAAAATCTCAATCCAGAAATTTTTAATTTTTATACAATTTGCAAAAGTATGTGTTAAGTTAGCCGTCTAGATGCTGACATTTATCGCAGATAGGAGAGACATGTGGAAAAATTCTATTCAGTTTAACTTTTGAGTAATGTAAACTATGTAACACTTTAAATTGTATTAAAGCATGTCTGGCATTTAACGAGCATTGATGTATATCAATGGAGTAGGGAAGTAATGTTCAAACTGTACAAGGCATTGGTAAGACCAATTCTGGAGTATGGTGTACAATTTTGGTCACCTAATTATAGGAAGGATGTCAACAAAATAGAGAGAGTACAGGGGAGATTTACTAGAATGTTGCCAGGGTTCCAGCAACTATGTTACGGAGAAAGGTTGAACAAGTTAGGTCTTTATTCTTTGGAGCGCAGAAGGTTAAGGGGGGACTTGATTGAGGTCTTTAAAATGATGAAAGGGATAGACAGAGTTGACGTGGACACGTTTTTCCCATTGAGGGTAGGGAATGACATGAGAATTAAGGGACAGGAGTTTAGGGGTAACTTGAGGGGGAACTTCTTTACTCAGAGGGTGGTGGCTGTGTGGAATGAGCTTCTATGGTTATATAACCATATAACAATTACAGCACGGAAACAGGCCCTCTCGGCCCTTCCAGTCCGTGCCGACCATTTGTTTTCCCCTAGTCCCATCTACCTGCACTCAGACCATACCCCTCCATTCCCTTCACGTCCATATACCTATCCACTTTACTTTTAAATGTTAAAATCGATCCTGCCTCCACCACTTCCGGAGGCAGTATATATTGTAAACTTTTGTCCCAAATATCTTTCGTTATGGGTTGGCTTAATTCATTTCCCCATGTATGTCTATGTGATTCCGTCGATGGTACCTCGCTGTCTAAAAGGATATTATAAATATAAGTTGTTAGTTTTTCTGTATTAGGATGCTTATTCAAACATTCATCAAGGATTTCTGGTTCCCTATTCCTATAATCTTGTGTGTTTGATTTAACATAACCTCTGAGTTGTAGATATCGAAAAAAATTATTTGAGTGTAATCCATAAATCTGCTGTAGCTCCTGAAATAAAATAAAAGTGCCTTTCTTATAAAGATGTTCCATCTTTTTAATTCCATAGTTTTTCCATTGTGTGCAACCTTTATCCAGCGTGGAAGGTTTGAATAAGGGATTGTTTACAATAGGGAGACAGAGTGGTATATTATCCAATTTTTTTATTTGTTTCCAGATTCGTGTACCACTATGTATTATAGGGTTTTCCCTATAGGTTTTTTTGTGCAATTTTGTCGGTGCAAACATAATTGAATATATTATTTATATACTTACATTTATTAATATACTTAGAAATTATACTTATATTTACTGTATATACTTTAGATATACTGTATACTTTAAATATATACACACATGCACGCACACATCCGTATACATATAAAAACAAACAAGAATAGTGCATAAGAAGACAAAACCAATGCCCCAGGCCGATGTCGTTCAGAGTTTGTTCTATTCAATAGCCTGATAGCTTCATGGCTTATACTAATATATATACATGGCTAATTTAACGAAGGACGTTCTTGCTATTGAGGGAGTGCAGCATAGGTTCACCAGATTAATTCCCAGGATGGTGGGACTGTCATATGATTAAAGAATGTAGCAACTGAGCTTGTATTCACTGGAATTTAGAAGGATGAGAGGGGATCTTATAGAAACATATAAGATTATTAAGGGATCGGACAGGCTAGAGGCAGGAAACGTGTTCCCAATGTTGGGGGAGTCCAGAACCAGGGGCCACAGTTTAAGTTAAAGATAGCAGAGTCAGGGGATATGGGGAGAAGGCAGGAACGGGGTACTGATTGGGGATGATCAGTTATGATCACATTGAATGGCGGTGCTAGCTCGAAGGGCCGAATGGCCTACTCCTGCACCTATTGTCTATTGTCTAAGTATAACGGGTAGGCCATTTCAAGTTCTTCAAGTTCAAGTTACATTTATTGTCACATGTACCAATTGGTGCAGTGAGATTTGAGTTACCATACCAATAAAAATAACACAATACACGATAGAATTTAACATGAACCTGCCCACACAGTGGAATCAAGGATTCCCTCTATGAGGGAAGGCATCTTCCTCATTGTTCACCCATGGTCTCTCCTTTCTTCTCCCCCTTAGAACTGAGATGAGAAAAAACTTTTTCACCCGGAGAGTTGTGAATCTGTGGAAGCTAGATGCAGGAGAAGTGTTCCCAATGTTGGGCGAGTCCAGAACCAGGGGCTTAGAATAAAGGTGAGGCCATTTAACACTGAGTTGAGAAAAATACTTTTGTGAATCTGTGCAATTCTTTTGTGAATCTGTGCAATTCTCTGCCTCAGAAGGCAGTGGGGGGCCGATTCACCGGATGTATTCAAAAGAGAGTTAGATGGAGCTCTTGGGGCTAACGGAATCAAGGGATATGGGGAGAAGGCATTAACGGGGTACTGACTGTGGATAATCAGCCACGATCACATTGGTTGGTATTGCTGGCTCGAAGGGCCGAAGGGCCGAATGGCCTCCTCCTGCATCCATTGCCTATGTATGTATGCATGCACAAGAAGGCATAACCCAATGCCCCGGGTCGATGTCGATCACAGTTTGTTGTGTTTAAGAGCCCGATAGCTTCGTGGCTTACTCAGTATCGCACTGGGGAATTCCCAATCCCAGCAGCTGTGCGGCAGCCGGTGAAAGTCGGAGGAGCTGGTTTGGCAAAGCACTTGCATCCCTCATCCCTCCCACAAGTTATCCGGCTATTACACACAAACAAACTCTGAACAAAACATCGACCTCGGGGCATTGATTTTTGTCTTCTTATGCACTGTTCTTGTTTTCTTTTATTAATGCATATAGGGACGTGTGCGTGTGGGTGTCCAGTGCATATATTTGCACAAGTCCACGGATAAGGCGACCCCACTCACCTCCATCGTAAGTCGACCGGCGTCTGCAATCTTCTCCCTTCCTCCGTCTGCCTGTGCGAGCGGCGCGGCGCAACCAAACCTGGCCCGGGCCACTTAGGGCGGCGCCTCCTTTGATCGCCGGCCTCCCATTGGTCCACTCGCACGTCAATCTGGCGGCCAGCAAGTTTGGTTGCCGGCCGGGGGCGGGTTCTGCAAAAGGCAGCGCGCTGATTGGTGGCCGGTCCCGCCGGCAGGACGATTGCCGGCCGGTGATTGGCTGGACCTGACGTCGATCAGAGGGGGGCGGGATTTGGCGCAAGATACGACCAACGATCCGAGTTACGACCAGCATTGATCCCGATGGCCAGGAATACACTGAGTCTCAGCCTGCCCTCTCCTGCAAAGTGTGTTTCATGGCCAAGAAGCCGTGTAGTCAATGTAACATTAGCAAATTTGCAGATTGGAACATTCAAAGTAACATTAGCAAATTTGCAGATGACACAAAGCTGGGTGGCAGAGTGAACTGTGAGAATGCAGGGTGACTTGGACAGGTTGGGGGAGTGGGCAGATGCATGGCAGATGATGTTTAATGTAGATAAATGTGAGGTTATCCACTTTGGTATCAAAAACAGGAAGGCAGATTACTATCTAAATGGCGTCACGTTGGGAAAAGTCAAAGTCAAGTCAAAAGAGTTTATTGTCATGGGTACACAAAAAGCTGGAGAAACTCAGCGGGTGCAGCAGCATCCCTGACAGGACAATGACATTCTTTCTTTGCATAGCACAACAGAACATAGTAGGCATTGACTACAATTATATACGTAAATACACACATTAATTAATAAATTAATAAAGTGCAAATAACAGATGGAGGGGTATTAATGTTCAGAGTTTTGTCCGAGCCAGGTTTAATAGCCTGATGGCTGTGGGGAAGTAGCTATTCCTCAACACGGTTGTTGCAGTCCTCAGGCTCCTGTACCTTCTACCCGAAGGTAGCAGGGAGATGAGTGTGTGGCCTGGGTGGTGTGGGCCCTTGATGATGCTGCCAGCCTTTTTGAGGCAGCGACTGTGGTAGATCCCCTCGATGGAAGGAAGGTCAGAGCCGATGATGGACTGGGCAGTGTTTACTATTTTTTGTAGTCTTTTCCTCTCCAGGGCACTCAAGTTGCCGAACCAAGCCACGATGCAACAAGTCAGCAAGCTCTCTACTGTGCACCTGTAGAAGTTGACAGACTGACTCTCCGTAATCTTCTCAGGAAGTAGAGGCGCTTCCTGAGAAGATTATTAAGCTTTCTTAATAAATGCATCTGTGTTCTCGGACCAGGAAAGATCTTCACAGATGTGCACGCCCAGGAATTTGAAGCTCTTGACCCTTTCAACCATCGACCCTTTGATATAAACAGGACTGTGGGTCCCCATCCTACTCCTTCCAAAGTCCACAATCAGTTCCTTGGGTAACTGGAAAAGGGGAAGTACAAAGGGATCTTGGGGTACTTGTTCATCAGTCTATGAAAGTGGGGTGGAAGATTGCAACCTTAACGTGGTCCGCCCTGTTTCGACTAATGCAATCAACTCGACGTGCACAATTGGAAGATCAAATAGAACGAGTTGTCCAACAAATTTTGGGCTGTGCACGCCACACGAAAGAAGAAGAAGTCTATGAAAGTAGGCATGCAGGTACAGCAGGCAGTGAAGAAAGCAAATGGCTTTATAACAAGAGGTATGTTGGCATTCATAGCAAAAGGATTTGAGTACAAGAGCAGGGAGGTTCTACTGCAGTTGCACAGGGTCTTGGTGAGGCCACACCTGGAGTATTGCGTACCGTTTTGGTCTCCTAATCTGAGGAAAGACATTCTTGCCATAGAGGGGGTACAGAGAAGGTTCACCAGACTGATTCCTGGGATGGCACGACTTCCATATGAGGAAAGACTGGATAGACTCGGCTTGTACTCGCTGGAATTTAGAAGATTGAGGGGTGATTTCATAGAGACTTACAAAATTCTTAAGGGGTTGGACAGGCTAGATGCAGGAAGATTGTTCCCGATGTTGGGGAAGTCCAGAACAAGGGGTCACAGTTTAAAGATAAGGGGGGAGTCTTTTAGGACCGAGATGAGAAAATCATTTTTCACACAGAGAGTGGTGAGTCTCTGGAATTCTCTGTCACAGAAGGTAGTTGAGGCCAGTGCGTTGGCTATATTTAAGAGGGAGTTGGATGTGGCCCTTGTGGCTAAAGGGATCAGGGGGTATGGAGAGAAGGCAGGTACAGGATACTGAGTTGGATGATCAGCCATGACCATATTGAATGGCGGTGGAGGCTCGAAGGGCCGAATGGCCTCCTCCTGCACCTATTTTCTATGTTTTCTAACCCAGCAATCTAGTACCCTCTCTTCAGTACCCGCACCTCCCCTTATTCTCTCATCAACTCCTCCCTGCCCACTCTCTTCATATGTCGGCAGAGGCTGCCAGCAGCCTCTGCCTGTAGCCCGTTTGTTTTTCCATCATTTTTTTAATTTTTAGTCAGTTTGAAGTTAGTTTTTGGGGGAATCTTTAACTTTTCTATGTGGGGGAGGGTGGCAGGGTAAGGGAGAAACTAACTCCCAGTCGCTTCCTGGCGGGGACGTGACTGTTTCTCCGAGTCGCGTCCTCGCCCCCCCACCTTGCGGCCTACCTCCTTTCCTGCCGGGGACCGGGAACCGGACTAGAGCTGCAACAGCGGCGGCGCTGGAGTCGCGGCGGAGCGGGCGATGCCTACCTGGGTCGCCGTTGGAGCTCCGGAGCGTTGGATCGCTGCTCCAACATCGTGGATCTCTGGTCTAGAGAGCTCCCAACGTGGGCGGTGCTGAACAACTCCCTGGAGTCCTGGGGCCCTTTGCCGAGGGCCTCCCGCGATGCATCTCCACCCGGCGCGGCCAGTGGACTTTGGGAGCCACGGACTCCGGTAGGAGGGGGGCGACTCGGGGTCCAGGCCGCTGAGGACATCCCCCAGCCCCGACGTCGGACTTACATCACCCCGGGGAGGGGGCCTGAACATCGGGCCGCCCACGGGGGAACAGTGGGGAACATTGGGAAGAGACTGACTTTGGTGGCTTCCCTCACAGTGGGAAACTTTGATCCTGCTATGGGGGGATGTTTTATGTGAAATTCTATCTACTCCATGTTGTGTTCTTTATTTTTACTGTATGGCTGTATGGGGATTTAATTTTGCTGTGCCAATTGGCACATGTGACAAATAAATGCATCTTATCTTATCTTATCTTATATGCGCTATTGCATTGTGAAGCCAGAGGATGGAATGGAGGGAGTGGAGCTCATTCGACCATGCAGGGCAGCACAGTGGCACATTGGTAGAGTCGCTGCCTTACAGCACCAGGGACCCGGGTTTGATCCTGACTACGGGTGCTGTCTGTATGGAGTTTGTACATTCTCCCCATAATCACCTGGGTTTTCTCCGGGTGCTCCAGTTTTCTCCCACACTCCAACCACGTACTTGTTTGTAGGCTAATTGTCTTGGAAAAATTGTAAACTGTCCCGAGTGTGTGAGGTGTAATGTTATATGCAGGGGTCGCTGGTCGGTGCGGACTCAGTAGGCCGAAGAGCCTGTTTCCGCGCTGTATCTACAAACTCAAACAGCAGTAAGGCCTTACTATGCCTCCTGCAGTACTTGAGAGGAGGTAGAGCTGGTAGAAATATTCACATACCGAGGCAGTGTTGTGAACATCACCGGAGGGGCAGAGGCAGACATAACAAGTAGAACCAATAACTTTGATTGGGGTCGGATGGGAACCCACAGTCCCGTTTATATCAACAGGTCGATGGTGGAAAGGGTCAAGAGCTTCAAATTCCCGGGCGTGCACATCTCTGAAGATCTCTCCTGGTCCGAGAACACTGATGCAATTATAAAGAAAGCACATCAGCGCCTCTACTTCCGGAGAAGATTACGGAGAGTCGGTCTGTCAAGGAGGACTCTCTCGAACTTCTACAGGTGCACAGTAGAGAGCATGCTGACCGGTTGCATCGTGGCTTGGTTCGGCAACTTGAGCGCCCAGGAGTGGAAAAGACTGCAGAAAGTTGTGACCACTGCCCAGTCCATCATCGGCTCTGACCTCCCCACCATCGAAGGGATCTAGCGCAGTCGCTGCCTCAAAAAGGCTGGCAGCATCATCTAGGACCCACATCATCCTGGCCACACACTCATCTCCCCGCTGCCTTCAGGTAAAAGGTACAGGAGCCTGAAATTTGCAACATCCAGGTTCAGGAATAGCTACTTCCCCACAGCCATCAGGCTATTGAACTCAACTCAAACAAAACTCTGAACATTAATAGCCCATTATCTGTTTATTTGCACTTTATCTGTTTTATTTATTCATGTGTGTATATATTTATATAATGGTATACGGACACACTGATCTGCTCTGTATTTATTCATGCCTTCTATATTCTGTTGTGCTGAAGCAAAGCAAGAATGTCATTGTCCTATCTGGGACACATGACAATAAACTCGCTTGAATCTTGAATCAATAAGGCTAGTGTGGTATTTAACATGCTCAGGAAGATCTGGAGCTCAAAACACATCTCAATCGACACCAGAATATGCATCTTTAACTCAAATGTGAAGCAGGTGATGCTGTACGGATCAGAGACATGGAAAGCACCAAAACACACTACAAACAGGCTGCAAACATTCACTAACACCTGCCTGAGGAGAATACTTAACATCTGGTAGAGAGACAAAGTAAGCAATGTGGATCTGTGGAAAACAACAAGCCAGGAGCCCATTGACTTAAGGCCCTGTCCCACATTCCCGAGTTACTCACGAACTCTCCCGAGTTTTCCCCTTGAATCGAACTTGGGGAATGTCGGGTAATGTCGGTAGCGAGCTCGTGGCAGCACGTAGATGTTTCGTAGCGGCTCATAATGCCAGCTGTAGGAACTAGGGGCATCAGGTAAGTCGGGACGTTTCTTCAACATGTTATAAAATGTCCACGAGTGAAAAAAACAGCTCCGAGTACCAACGAATGACTGTTACCGTAATTCTCCGAGTTCGGATCAAGGGGAAAACTCGGGAGAGTTCGTGAGTAACTCAGGAAAGTGGGACAGGGCCTTTACAAATTCGAAGGAGAAAGTGGAGTTGGATTGGACATCACCCTGCAAGCCCTGAAATGGAACGCCCCCCAAGGACAAAGGTAAAGAGGTCGCCCCAGGAACAGCTGGAGAAGAGGTGTCCAGACAGAAACGTCTGAGAGTGGGCTCAACTGGGGAGATCTCGAAAGAACTGCCAACAAACCGAGTGAGGTGGAGGACATTTGTCAATGGCCTCTGCTCCCTAGAGGAGCAAAGGGCTTAAGAAGAAGAGAAGAAGTATTTGTTTGTCCTCCAGCTCAGAGAACTGTGTCAAAATGCTTCCTCCCACATCTGCATAGTTTGTAGGTTAATTGGCCCTTTTTAAGTATGCAGGTACAGCAGGCATTGATAAGCATGCAGGTACAGCAGGCAGTGAAGAAAGCAGGCATGTTGGCCTTTATAACAAGAGGAGTTGAGTGTAAGAGCAAAGAGGTCCTTCTGCAGTTGTACAGGGCCCTAGTGAGACCACACCTGGAGTATTGTGTGCATGCAGTTTTGGTCCCCTAATATGAGGAATGACATTCTTGCTATTGAGGAATGCAGCGTAGGTTTACAAGGTTAATTCCCGGGATGGTGGGACTGTCAAATGCTGAGAGAATGGAGAGGCTGGGCTTGTACACTCTGGAGTTTAGAAGGGTGAGATGGGAAACATATAAGATTATTAAAGGATTGGACACGCTAAAGGCAGGAAACATGTTCCCGATGTTGGGGGAGACCCGAACCAGGGGCCTCAGTTTAAGAATAAGGGGTAAGCCATTTAGAACGGAGTCAAGGAAACACTTTTTCTCACAGAGAGTGGTGAGTCTGTGGAATTCCCTGCCTCAAGGGGCGGTGGAGGCCAGTTCTCTGGATACTTTCAAGGGAGAGCTAAATAGGGCTCTTAAAGATAGCGGAGTCAGGGAATATGGGGAGAAGGCAGGAACGGTGTACTAATTGGGGATGGATGATCAGCCATGATCACATTGAATGGCGGTGCTGGCTCGAAGGGCCGAATGGCCTACTCCTGCACCTTGTGTCTAATGTCTATTGTGTAGGATAGTGTAAGGGGTGATCGCTGGTTGGTGCAAACAGTGGGCCGAAGGGCCTGATTCCGCTCTGTATCTCTGAAGTCCAAAGTAAACTGAGCACCTGGAGTCCAACCGGATCAGTGGGTTGGATGTAGTGACTATCTCTCCAGGAAAACAGGAATAAAACCAGTTGCTTCAGAGTGGTTTGTGATTAGAGAGAGGATGCTGGATAGCAAAGGAACACTCAAAACATTTGAAGTTTATTTGCAGTAGCTGAGGACTTCAGTTCAAACGACTTGCACATCAACGGATTATACTTCATGAAACACAATATTCTCCAGATGAACGTTGGGGGTAGCATACAGAGAGCAAACTAACACCCGTGTGATGTTAGCTACACTTAAAACATTACACATTTAAAATAACTCTTGCAACATTTGTATATGTCACAAGATTATTACTAAAGAATGATGCCCATTCATTTCCAAGAAACGGTGGAATACAAAGTCCACAGTTTGCAGAGAGCCAGCGAAATAAAATATTTCGAACGCAGAAACAAAGAACTCATATGAAGGAACTGCAGATGCTGGTTTAACCCGAAGATGAACACAAAATGCTGGAGTAACGCGGCGGGACAGGCAGCCTCTCTGGAGAGACGGAATGGGTGACGTTTCGGGTCGAGACCCTTCTGCAGACCTTCTGAATTCTGGAAAGGGTCTCAACCCGAAACGTCACCCATTCCTTCTCCCCAGAGGTGCTGCCTCTCCCGCTGAGTTACTCCAGCGTTTGGTGTCTATCAGCTGGAGTAACTCAGTGGGTCAGGCATCATCTCTGGAGAACATGGATGGGTGATGTTTCTGGTCCAGACCCTCCTGACCCGAAGCGTCAACTATCCAAGATCTCCCGCGATGCTGCCTGACGCGCTGAGTTACTCCAGCACTTTGTGTCTTTCCTTGGTAAACCAGCATCTGCGGTTCCTTCTTCCCAAATACATAAAACAAAGTTCCTGTCACACCACAAAATTCAAAGAGCCGCAATTACAGCAGTTACTGTATCGAGGGAATTATATTCATGGCAGATATGATGTCAGTCTCAAAAATAAATATTTATTGGTGGAAAGCAAGAGATAAATAAATAATTTCAGAGTGAAAAACGGATGTTGCATGCTTAGGGAATAATTCACTGCTGGGATTTTGAGATTTTAAATATTATTATTTCTAATTTGCTACACTTTAATTTCTCTATATTAGTAATGCAATAGCTGATTAAATGTGCAACCAGGAAAGTAGACTATTATTTGAATGGTGGCCGATTAGGAAAAGGGGAGATGCAACGAGACCTGGGTGTCATGGTACACCAGTCATTGAAAGTAGGCATGCAGGTGCAGCAGGCAGTGAAGAAAGCGAATGGTATGTTAGCATTCATAGCAAAAGGATTTGAGTATAGGAGCAGGGAGGTTCTACTGCAGTTGTACAGGGTCTTGGTGAGACCACACCTGGAGTATTGTGTACAGTTTTGGTCTCCTAATCTGAGGAAAGACATTCTTGCCATAGAGGGGGTACAGAGAAGGTTCACCAGACTGATTTCTGGGATGTCAGGACTTTCATATGAAGAAAGACTGGATAGACTCGGCTTGTACTAGAATTTAGAAGGTTGTGAGGGGATCTTAAAGAAACTTACAAAATTCTTAAAGGGTTGGACAGGCTGGATGCAGGAAGATTGTTCCCGATGTTGGGGAGGTCCAGGACAAGGGGTCACAGTTTAAGGATAAGGGGGAAGTCTTTTAGGACCGAGATGAGGAAACCATTTTTCACACAGAGGGTTGTGAATCTCTGGAATTCTCTGCCACAGAAGGTAGTTGAGGCCAGTTCATTGGCCATATTTAAGAGGGAGTTAGATATGGCCCTTGTGACTAAAGGGATCAGGGGGTATGGAGAGAAGGCAGGTACAGGATACCAAGTTGGATGATCAGCCATGATCATATTGAATGGTGGTGCTGGCTCGAAGGGCCGAATGGCCTACTCCAGCACCTATTTTCTATGTTTCTGTGCCTCCCTTTAAGACATGCTATGAAGATGACTCATTAAATCAATAATGCCCATTAATTTCCAAGAATCAGGGTGAAAAGCATGCAATTTGCAGAGCCCAGTTAAACAAAACATTTCAAACAAAGACACAATGTGCTGGAGTAAAATGCCTGTCCCACTGTACGAGGTAATTCAAGAGTTCTCCTGAGTTTCCCCTGATTCGAACTCGGAGAATTACGGTAATAGCCGCTCCTACGTACTTGGGGCTCTCGTGGATAATGTTGTGGATAATGAAGTAGATTTTCAAAGTCTACAGAGAGATTTGGGCCATTTGGAAAAGTGGGTTGAAAGATGGCAGATGGAGTTTAATGCTGTTAAGTATGAAGTGCTACATCTTGGCAGGACAAATCAAAATAGGACGTACATGGTAAATGGTAGGGAATTGAGGAATGCTGTGGAACAGAGGGATCTAGGAATAACTGTGCATAGTTCCCTGAAGGTGGAATCGCATGTAGATAGGGTGGTAAAGAAAGCCTTTGGTGTGCTGGCCTTTATAAATCAGAGCATTGAATATAGGAGTAGGGAAGTAATGTTTAAAATTGTACAAGGCATTGGTAAGACCAATTCTCGAGTATGGTGTACAATTTTGGTCGCCTAGTTAGAGGAAGGATGTCAACAAAAATAGAGAGAGTACAGAGGAGATTTACTAGAATGTTGCCAGGGTTCCAGCAACTCTGTTACAGAGAAAGGTTGAACAAGTTAGGTATTTATTCTTTGGAGTGCAGAAGGTTAAGGGGGGACTTGATTGAGGTCTTTAAAATGATGAAAGGGATAGACAGAGTTGACGTGGATACGTTTTTCCCATTGAGGGTAGGGAAGATTCAAACAAGAGGGCATGACATGAGAATTAAGGGACAGAAGTTTTGGGGTAACGTGAGGGGGAACTTCTTTACTCAGAGGGTGGTGGCTGTGTGGAATCAGCTTCCAGCAGAAGTGGTGGAGGCAGGATCGATTTTAACATTTAAAAGTAAAGTGGATAGGTATATGGACGTGAAGGGAATGGAGGGGTATGGAGGGAATGGAGCAGGTAGATGGGACTAGGGGAAAACAAATGGTCGGCACGGACTGGAAGGGCCGAGAGGGCCTGTTTCCGTGCTGTAATTGTTATATGGTTATATGGACATTTTTCAACATGTTGAAAAAACTACACGAGCTTACCGCGTTTCCCGAGTACCTGCCGTTAGCGTTACGAGCCGCTAAGAGACGTCCCGAGCTCCGAAGTACCCGCTATGTACATTTTACGTACTTACCACGAGTTTGATTTTTTTTAAACTCAGCAGAGTAAACACGTATAGTAGGACAGGCACTGAACTCAGCGGGCCAGGCAGCATCTCCGGAGAGCATGGACAGGCAACGTTTCAGGTCGAGACCCTCAGAGTCATAGAGTGAAACGGCGTGGAAACAGGCCCTTCGGCCCAACTTGCCAACACCAGCCAACCTGTCCCAGCTGCACCATTCCCACCTGCCCTCATTTGGCCCATGTCCCTCCAAACCCGTCTAACTGTTTCTTAAACGATGGGCTAGTCCCAGCCTCAACAACCTCCTCTGGCAGCTTGTTCCATACATCCACCACCCTCTGTGTGAAGTTACCCCTCAGACTTGTATGTTTAAGAAGGAACTGCAGATGCTGGAAAAATCGAAGGTAGACAAAACTGCTGGAGAAACTCAGCAGGTGAGGTAGCATCTATGGAGCGAAGGAATAGGTGACGTTTTGGGTCGAGACCCTTCATCAGACTGATGGACCATTAGTTGGATGACAGTGTAATATCAGTCTGAAGAAGGGTCTTGACCCAAAACGTCACCCATTCCTTCACTCCATAGATGCAGCCTCACCCGCTGAGTTTCTCCAGCATTTTTGTCTACCTCAGATTCCTATTGTATCTTTTCCCCTTCACCTTGAACCAATGCCCTCTGGTCCTCAATTCATCTACTCTGGGCAAGAGACTCTGTGTGTTTACCAGATCTATTCCTCTCATGATTTTAAACACCTTTATAAGATCACACCACATCATCCTGCACTCCAGACTCCACCCTTCTTTAGGTAGACAGAAATGCTGGAGAAACTCAGTGGGTGAGGCAGCATCTATGGAGTGAAGGAAATAGGCAACGTTTCGGGCCGAATCCCTACTTCAGAATGGTTCTGACCCGAAATATCTGCTATTCAAGTTCTCCCAGAATGCTGCCTGGCCCACCGAGTTATTAATTCATCTTTTATTCCCTTGCATTTTATGAAAACCTAGTTCTTATTCCATCATAGGCATATGTTGATGATGTTCTTTTTTTTAAAATGTCTGGGCTGTGTTGCCATCTCTACATATTAAAAATTCAGTTCATTCATTATATCATGAATAGACAGCTGAATATAATAGAGATACAAGCCAGAGGGGCAAACCATCTTGTAAGTACATTGTTAAATATGATGTTTAAGAAGGAACTGCAGATGCTGGAACAATTGAAGGTAGACAAAACTGCTGGAGAAACTCAGCGGGTGAGGCAGCATCTATGGAGCGAAGGAATGGCTGACGTCTCGGGTCGAGACCCTTCTTCAGATTGATGTGGGGGTTGGGGGGGTGGTGGGAATAAGAAAGGAAGAGACTGAGACAGTGGGCTGAGGGAGAGCTGGGAAGGGGAGGGGAAGGAGGGAGAAAGCAAGGACTACCTGAAAGTGGAGAAGTCAATGTTCATACCATTGGGGTGTAAACTGCCCAAGCGAAATATGAGAAGGTGGACCCTTCTTTAGACAAGAGCTGGGTCCGGACCTGAAAGTTCACCTGTCCATGTTCTCCAGAGAAGCTGCCTGACCCGCTGAGTTGTTCCAGCACTTTGTGCCTATTTTCTATCTACATCAATGTTGGGTGTCCACATGCTACATATTTTTTACAACTTAATTGCTACTGGATAATGAATACAATAACTTACTGTAAACAGGCACTCCCCGACTTGCGTAACAGGTGACTTGTGTAAACTCACACTTTTGTAAGCAATTCTTCATGCCCACTGCTTTATTTCTAAACTGTGGTAGCAATGGGGCCACATCCGCAAGCCAGTCTGCTGTTCTCGTGGATGCTCGCATGTGGACTCTGCATCCGAGCTGCCCCCATGGATTCCACCTCGGAGCACCCCCGTGGTCCCGAAAGAGCCCCCCGGTCTCCACGATGGAGCTCCCCACGTGGTCCCCATGATGGAGCTCCCCCCCGTGTTCCCCACCTCGGAGCTCCCCCGTGGTCCCGAACGAGCTCCCCGGTCTCCACGATGGAGCTCCCCACCCGGTCCTCATGATGGAGCTCCCCCCCCCCCATGGTACCCACCTCGGAGCTCCCCCGTGGTCTCTACAGAGCCCCCCTGTCTCCACGATGGAGCTCCCCGTGTGGTCCCCATGATGGAGCTCCCCCCCCCCCCCGTGGTCCCCACCTCGGAGTTCCCCCGTGGTCTCTACAGAGCCCCCCTGTCTCCACATTGGAGCTCCCCACGCGGTCCCCATGATGGAGCTCCCCCTGTGGTCCCCACCTCGGAGCTCCCCCGTGGTCCCTACAGAGTCCCCCCCAGTCTCCACGTTGGATCTCCCCACCCGGTCCCCATGATGGAGCTCCCCCTATGGTCCCCACCTCGGAGCTCCCCCGTGGTCTCTACAGAGCCCCCCTGTCTCCACATTGGAGCTCCCCACCCGGTCCCCATGATGAAGCTCCCCCCCCGTGGTCCCCTCCTTGGAGCTCCCCCGTGGGCCCTATCTCAGAGCCCCCCGGTCTCCACCTTGGAGCTCCCCCCCATGGTCCCCACCTCGGAGCTCCACCATGGTCTCCACTCCCACTGGTATCACACAGAACAAACAGAAGATTTACACGTACACAGCAGCGCACCTGTCTCCGACTTACGTACGTAACGTCTGGCTTACGAGACAGTCCGTCGGTCGTAAACCTTAACGTAAGTCGGGGAGTGTCTGCGATGTATAATACACAGGATCAAGCATGGGAACAATACTCAAGATGATCACAATACAGTCCACAGTGTGTCTGCTTCCATCCAATTGCACGTGAAGCCGGTCTACATTTGGACGCGGTAGTTGTTGTGGAATTCTGGCTTGATGTCACACACCAGCGTGAGCAGCTGCCGGAGGACCTTCTCCTTGTTGCGGTGGTGGTTGGCCTGCATGGCCTGGATCTTCTGGCGTGTGAGTTGCTCCACTTCCGTCGCCAGGTTACCCTGAGAGCCCATGACCTTTGCCAGGAAGAGAAAAGGACAATGGGAGTCAATGAAAGTAAGCACGCAGGTAGAGCAGACAGTGAAGAAAGCCAATGGCATGTTGGCCTTCATAACAAGAGGAGTTGAGTATAGGAGCAAGGAGGTCCTTCTGCAGTTGTACAGGGACCTAGTGAGACCACACCTGGAGTATTGTGTGCAGTTTTGGTCTCCAAATTTGAGGAAGAACATTCTTGCTATTGAGGGAGTGCACCGTAGGTTTACAAGGTTAATTCCTGGGATGGCAGGACTGTCATATGCTGAGAGAATGGAATCTAACACATACAAGGTGCGCAGTTAAAACGTTGTCAACAGATTACAAAATCGCAATCCGATGCCAGACTCACAGCTTGATAAGATGGTCAAGAAGGGACATTGACCTTCATCAGTCAGAGTATTGAGTATAGGTGTTGGGAGGTCATGTTGCGGTTGTAAGACATCTTGGTGAGGCCGCATTTGGTGTATTACAAGGTTAATTCCTGGGATGGCGGGACTGTCATATGCTGAGAGAATGGAGCGGCTGGGCTTGTACACTCTGGAATTTAGAAGGATGATAGGGGCTCTTACTGAAACATATGAGATTATTAAGGGTTTGGACACGCTAGAGGCAGGAAACATGTTCCCAATGTTGGGGGAGTCCAGAACCAGGGGCCACACAGTTTATGAATAAGGGGTAAATCATTTTGAATGATGAGGAAACATTTTTCCTCACAGAGAGTTGTGAGTCTGTGGAATTCTCTGCCTCAGAGGGCGGTGGAGGCCGGTTCACTGGATGCTTTCAAGAGAGAGCTAGATAGAGCCCTTAAAAATAGCGGAGTCAGGGGATATGGGGAGAAGGCAGGAACGGGGTACTGATTGTGGATGATCAGCCATGATCGCATTGAATGGCGGTGCTGGCTCGAAGGGCCGAAAGGCCAACTCCTGCACCTATTGTCTAAAAGTCTGATCGAGACCAAACTAAGGGGGAATCAGAATCACGAGAGCAAATGGAAACTTAGATAATCTAAATGTAATTTTTACTGTTGGAATTCCTTGTATTTCCCAAACGTACAAACCTTACAACTGGCTTGTAACAAACAATTATGCAGCAATTATGCACAGTCATGTACAGCCTTTCTGCTGACTGGTGACCACGCACCTCAGTACACGTGACAATAAACTAAACTCATCAGAGGTGAGGATGAGATGGGGATTGAGGAAGATGGTGGTGTTTGTGAGATTAATAGGTAGATAAAACAATAAATAGACAATAGGTGCAGGAGTAGGCCACTCGGCCCTTCGAGCCTGCACCGCCATTCAATGTGATCATGGCTGATCATCCCCAATCAGTACCCCGTTCCTGCCTTCTCCCCATAACCCTTGACTCCGCTATCTTTTAGAGCCCTACCTAGCTCTCTCTTGAAAGTATCCAGAGAACCGGCCTCCACCACCCTCTGAGGCAGAGAATTCCACAGACTCACAACTCTCTGTGAGAAAAAGTGTTTCCGCATCTCCATTCAAAATGGTTTACCCCTTATTCTTAAACTGTGTGTGGCCCCTGGTTCTGGACTCCCCCAACATCGGGAGCATGTTTCCTAAAGGGCCTGTCCCACTCTCATGACCTAATTCACGACCTTTGCCGCGTTTGCCCTTCACTCATACTCGCAGCATGGTCGTCACGAGGTCGTAGGAGGCCGTAGGTAGGTCGTAGCAGGCCGTGATGCTAGTCGTAGGTACTCGTGGCATCAAGTAGGTCGGGGCGTTTTTTCTAGCCTGATGAAAAATGTCTACGAGTACAAAAGGTCATGAATTTGGTCGTGCCTCTGGACTGTCCAAACAATTTAAATACTATGCAGTCATGTAATTTAGCTTTCGTCAATCCTACAATTGCTGTGCAGAATACAAAGAAAGTTCCAGTGATTTAGTAACCTCCTGGACATTGATGCAATCATAAAGATAGGCACAAAAAGCTGGAGTAACTCAGCGGGACAGGCAGCATCTCTGGTGAGAAGGAATGGGCGACGTTTCTGGTCAAGGCCCTTCATCAGACTGCCCATCAAAGCCTGAAAAAAAGAGGGAAAAAAGAAGAAAAAATATAAAATAAATAATAGGTGGGTAGGTGGATAGGTGGATGGATGGATGGATGGATGGATAGATAGATGGATAGATAGATGGATAGATGGATAGATGGATAGATGGATAGATGGATAGATGGATAGATGGATAGATGGATAGAAAGAAAGAAAGAAAGAAAGAAAGAAAAAGAAAGCCTGAACTCTCTTCAGAGATTGAGGAGATTTTGGTATATAGACAAATGCTCTCATGAACTTTTAGCTTAGTTTAGAGAAATACGGTGAGGACATAGGCCCTTCAACCCACCAAGTCCATGTTGACCAGTAATCACCCATACACTAGTTCTATCTCACAAACAGGCACGGGCCGTCAGGGCAGGCAAGGTAGGCAGTGCCTGCCCTGACTGAACTTATAAAATGGTCATTATTTTATATATATAAAATATGTATAAAACATATATAAAATATATGTAAAACATTTATAAAATGGTCCTAAATAGTAAAGGCACAGGAGATTTATGCTTCCCTCAGAGATCGATCTGTTAAGGTGGCATAATTCGCCCGTGCCTTTCATCAGCAGTACGTTTTAAACGCGGAAGTATGTGCGACTCACGTGCCGTGGACGCTGCTTCAAGCCATCAGTGGGAACGGTCCGCAAAGGCAGCTGAAATTCTGCCTTTACACCGTGGACTGCGAGCATGCGCTGCGCACGGCGCATGCGCACCAGCCTACTGCGCATGTGCACGCGCAAGTTCCTTGGCGGGTTTTTCAAAGATGGATAGTGATTACCTGAAGAGTTTCTCGAAGCAAACTGACAAGGAAAAGACCAAAATAATTTTAAATGGTAGACCAACGCAGGAACTTAAAGAACATCAACAGGGCAAAGTTACAACAGGAAACAAAGAGAGAAGAATGGATTTTGTGTACAAATAATATGGTAAGTAAATTTCTTTGAGCTAAATGTCTTTAAATACTTTATTAAGAGACAGGACCTATTAAAGACAAATTACTTGATAAAAGTCGAGAGAACAATTTACGCATGCATGGTTTTCAAGATTTTTAAAGGCCACTGCCTACCCTGACTAATAACTCACGGCATGTGCCTCCTTACACACTGGGGACAGTTTACAGAAGCCAATTAACCTACAAACCTGCATGTCTTTGGAGAGTGAGAGCAAAACTTGGATAGAGTGGATGTGGAGGGGATGTTTCCACAGGTGGGAGAGTCTAGGATCAGAGGTCATAGCCTCAGAAAGAAAGGAAGTTCCTTTAGGAAGGAGATGAAGGGGAATTTATTTAGTTAGAGGGTGGTAAATCTTAGTTTAGTTTAGAGATACAGCACGGAAACAGGCCCTTCGGCCCACCGGGTCCGCGCCGACCAGCGATCCCCGCACATTAACACTATCCTACACCCCCTAGGGACAATTTTTACATTTACCAAGCCCATTAACCTACAAACCCTGTACGTCTTTGGAGTGTGGGAGGAAAGCAAAGATCTTGGAGAAAACCCACGCAGGTCACGGGGAGAACGAACAAACTCTGTACAGACAGCACCCGTAATCGGGATCGAACCCGGGTCTCCGACGCTGCTTTCAGTGCTAATCTACCGCTGCGCCACGTGACTGACCTGTGGACTGAAATCTGTGGAATTCATTGCCACAGACGGCTGCAGAGACCAAACGAATGGATATTTTTAAGGTAGAGATAGATAGATTCTTGATTAATACTGGTGTCAGGGAGATTATGGGGAGAAGGCAGGAGAGTAGGGTAAGGAGGGAGAGATAGATAGGCCATGATTGAATGTGGAATAGATTTGATGGGCCAACTGGCCTAATTCTGCTCTTTTCACATATGAAAACCCACATGGGCATGGGTTGGTACATCAGACAATTAAACGATCTTGACCTCTCTTCAATTTTTCTGGGAACATTCCCCTGTAATTTGAAACCAAAGGGCCTGTCCCACTCGCATGCGATGCGAGTTCACGCGAAGTTCGCGCTAAGTACGTGCTAAGTTCGCGCGTGATGTCATTTGCGTCATACCTACCAATCAGCTGGGCAGGAGACGGGCCGCCGGATTTTCAGTGTCTCACGGCCTCGGGCGGTGAGGTCATCGCGCAACGCCACATGCTAGGCGTACACCGTCAAGACGCTGCGTACGCCCTCAAGACGCTGCGTACGCCCGCAATGCGCCTGCGGCCGTACGCAGGCCGTTGCCGTGCAAAATGTTCAGACAGTGCAGGATTTTCGGAGCCCCGCGCGATGTCGGGACCAGCTCCGCACAACTCCATATGCCTCCGCGCTTCTAAGTGGGACGGCCCCGTGCGGCCTTACGGTGCCCGTACGCCTCAAGCGACCACGTTTGGTCGCGCCAGACGCATGCAATCGCATGCATGTGGGACAGGCCCTTAAGTCTGGAAGGTATTTTACGAGTTTACCCCTTATCGGAATGGGCATGGTGGACTTGATCTTGCCTAAACGTTAGTCCCTTTATCCTGTATCTATACGGGGAGGGTGGGGGGGGGGGGGGGGTGGGATACAGGGAGAACCTGCAGACTCCACAAATACAGCATGGAAACAGGCCCTTCGGCCCACCAAGTCCATGCCGACTGTCGATCAACCTTTCAATCACCAGCCCTATTTTATCCCACTTTCACATCCACACCTTATTCACCCAGGAGCAATTTGTAGAGAGTCAAATAACCTACAATCCTGCATGTCTTTGGAATGTGGGAGGAAACCGGTGCTCCTTGAGAAAACCCATGTGGTCACAGGGAGAACATTTTTTTCCTTCATTTATTACACTGTTTACAGCGCATTACGTTCACATATTCTGTTTAGCTGCTGCAAGGAAGAATTTCATTGTTCTATCTGGGACATACCCACTTTGGTTATCCACTTTAGTGGCAAAAACAGGAGGGTAGACTATTATCTGAATGGTGGCAAATTAGGAAAAGGGGAGATGCAACGAGACCTGGGTGTCATGGTACACCAGTCATTGAAAGTAGGCATGCAGGTGCAGCAGGCTGTGAAGAAAGCGAATGGTATGTTAGCATTCATAGCGAAAGGATTTGAGTACAGGAGCAGGGACGTTCTACTGCAGTTGTACAGGGTTTTGGTGAGGCCACACCTGGAGTATTGTGTACAGTTTTGGTCTCCAAATCTGAGAAAAGACATTCTTGCCATAGAGGAGGTACAGAGAAGGTTCACCAGACTGATTCCTGGGATGTCAGGACTTCCATATGAAGAAAGACTGGATAGACTTGGCTTGTACTCGCTAGAATTTAGAAGACTGAGGGGGGATCTTATAGAAACTTACAAAATTCTTAAGGGGTTGGATAGGCTAGATGCAGGAAGTTTGTTCCCGATGTTGGGGAAGTCCAGAACAAGGGGTCACAGTCTAAGGATAAGGGGGAATTATTTTAGGACCGAGATGAGGAAAACATTTTTCACACAGAGAGTGGTGACTCCAGAGTTCTCTGCCACAGAAGGTAGTTGAGGCCAGTTCATTGGCTATATTTAAGACGGAGTTAGATGTGGCCCTTGTGGCTAAAGGGATCAGGGGGTATGGAGGGAAGGCAGGTACAGGATACTGAGTTTGATGATCAGCCATGATCATATTGAATGGCGGTGCAGGCTCGAAGGGCCGAATGGCCTACTCCTGCACCTATTTTCTATGTTTCTATATAGCAACAAAACACTCGACACTTGGCTTGACGATACTTATTCCACATGTAGAAAATGCATGTTATTTCCCATTGCAAGAGTGATTTTCTAGACATACAGTGGCTTGCAAAAGTATTCATACCCCTTGAACTTTTCCACATTTCGTCATGTTTCAACCACAAACGTAAATGTATGTTATTGGGATTTTATGTGATAGACCAACACAAAGTGGTGCATAATTGTGAAGTGGAAGGAACATGATACATGGTTTTCAATTTTTTTTACAAATAAAAAACTGAAAAGTCGTGCGTGCAATAGTATTCAGCCCCCTTTACTCTGATACCCCTAAATAAAATACGGTGCAACCAATTGCCTTCAGAAGTCACCTAATTAGTAAATAGAATCCACTTGTGTGTAATCTAATCTCAGTATAAATACAGCTGTTCTGTGAAGGCCTCAGAGGTTTGTTAGAGAACATTAGTGAACAAATAGCATCATGAAGCCCAAGGAACACACCAGACAGGTCAGGGATAAAGTTGTGGAGCAGGGTTAGGTTATAAAATAATATGCTGGAGTTTAAAGCAGGGTTAGGTTATGAAAAAATATCCCAAGCTTTGAACATCTCACGGAGCACTGTTCAATCCATCATCCGAAAATGGAAAGAGTATGGCACAACTGCAAACCTACCCAGACATGACCGTCCACCTAAACTGACAGGCCAGGCAAGGAGAGCATTGATCAGAGAAGCAGCCAAGAGGCCCATGGTAACTCTGGAGGAGCTGCAAAGATCCACAGCTCAGGTGGGAGAATCTGTCCACAGGACAACTATTAGTCGTGCACTCCACAAATTGGGCCTTTATGGAAGAGTGGCAAGAAAAAAGCCATTGTTGAAACAAAGCCATAGGAAGTCCCGTTTGCAGTTTGCCACAAGCCATGTGGGGGACAAAGCAAACATGTGGAGGAAGGTGCTCTGGACCAACATTGAAGTTTTTGACCTAAATGCAAAACGCTATGTGTGGGGAAAACTAACACTGCACATCACCCTGAACACACCATCCCCACTGTGAAACATGGTGGTGGCAGCATCATGCTGATGGGGATGCTTTTCTTCAGCAGGGACAGGAAAGCTTGTCAGAGTTGATAGAAAGATGGATGGAGCCAAATACAGGGCAATCTTGGAAGAAAACTTGTTAGAGTCTGCAAAAGACTTGAGACTGGGGCAGAGGTTCACCTTCCAGCAGGACAACGACCCTAAACATACAGCCAGAGCTACAATGAAATTGTTTAGATCAAAGCATATTCATGTGTTAGAATGGCCCAGTCAAAGTCCAGACCTAAATCCAATTGATAATCTCTGGCTAGACTTGAAAATTGCTGTTCACAGACACTCTCCATCCAATCTTACTGAGCTTGAGCTATTTTGCAAAGAAGAATGGGCAAAAATTTCAGTCTCTAGATGTGCAAAGCTGGTAGAGACATACTCCAAAAGACTTGCAGCTGTAATTGCAGCGAAAGGTGGTTCTACAAAGTATTGACTCAGGGGGGCTGAATACTTTTGCACGCCACACTTTTCAGTTTTTTATTTGTGATAAAATTTGGAAACCATGTATCATTTTCCTTCCACTTCACAATTATGCACCACTTTGTGTTGGTCTATCACATCAAATCCCAATAAAATACGTTTACGTTTGTGGTTGTAACGTGACAAAATGTGGAAAAGTTCTAGGGGTATGAATACTTTTGCAAGCCACTGTAGAATAAAGGATGTTTAATAAGTTCATAAGGTGCCAAGTGATAGGAGTAGAATTAGGCTATTCAGCCCATCAAGTCTACTCCGCCATTCAATCATGGAAAATCTATCTCTCCCCTCCTTACCCCATTCTCCTGCCTTCTCCCCATAACCCTTGACACCCGCACTGTCAATCTCTGCCTTAGAAATGTCCATTGACTTGGCCTCCACAGCCTTCTGTGGCAAAGAAATTCCACAGATTCATCACCCACTGACTAAAGGATTTCATAGAAACATAGAAAATAGGTGCAGGAGTAGGCCATTTGGCCCTTCGAGCCTGCACCGCCATTCAATATGATCATGGCTGATCATCCAACTCAGGATCCTGTACCTGCCTTCTCTCCATACCCCCTGATCCCTTTAGCCACAAGGGCCACATCTAACTTCTTCTTAAATATAGCCAATGAACTGGCCTCAACTACCTGTGGCTGAGAATTTCACAGATTCACCACTCTCTGTATGAAAAATATTTTTCTCATCTCTGTCCTAAAAGAATTCCCCTTTATCCATAAACTGTGACCCCTTGTTCTGGACTTCCCCAACATCGGGAACAATCTTCCTGCATCTAGCCTGTCCAACCCCTTAAGAATGTTGTAAGTTTCTATAAGATCCCCCGTCAATCTTCTAAATTCTAGCGAGTACAAGCCGAGTCTATCCAGTCTTTCTTCATATGGAAGTCCTGACATCCCAGGAATCAGTCTGGTGAACCTTCTCTGTACCCCCTCTATGGCAAGAATGTCTTTCCTCAGATTAGGATTCCTCAGATTTCCTCCTCATCTCCTTCCAAACGGAACGTCCTTTAATCCTGAGGCTATGACCTAGTGAAAACATCCTCTCCACATCCCTCCACCCAAGCCTTTCACTCTTCTCTACGTTTCAATGAGGTCCTCACTCATTCTTCTAAACTACAGCGGAGTACAGGCCCAGTGTACTCTATTGTAATAAACACAGCTATAAAATATTTAAACGTAGTTCGTAAACAGATGGTTCACATATGAATAAAAGATGTCCTTGTAAAGCACAAATGATGAAGTGCAGACAAAACTAGTAAGTAACATTGGGAATAAACTGTATCCTGTGTCTGTGGTGCTGTGGGTGCAGCTGGCAGTGCTGCTGCCTCACAGAGCCCAAGACCCTGGTTTGATCCTATCATCGGGTGCTGTCTGTGTGGAGTTTGCACATTCTCCCTGTGTCTGTATGGGTGCTCCGCTTTCCTCCCACATTCCAAAGATGTGCGGGTTTGTAGGATAATTTCTTTGGTCCCCCTCGATCATGTCTGACCATGGGTTGGAGGACGCCTGTGCGTGACTTTGTTTAACGTGGGGAGACTGGTGCACAGACAGCCACCCCACGGTCCTTGACAGATCTGGGTCAGGATCCAGTGGCATGGAGTCCAAGATGACCGGAGACCCTTTATCTGCTGCAGCCTTCATCCGCCTTCCCAGCCGTTGTGATGCTCCACTAAGGTCAGTCATCGCCCGCCGCCTGTTCCACCGTTGAGGTCTTGGTTGGATTGCTCTTTGTCAGAGACCTCCCCCTCAACCTTACCGCCATGGGTGGTCCTACCAGGAGCAGAGCTCCAGACGGCATCGCTCTCAGGATCTCAGGCCCACACAAGCTTCTCCACCACGACAAGGTGACACGGATTATAATTGGCCCTAGTGTGCAGGGAGTGGATGAGAAAGTGGGATAATGGAGAACCGGTGTGAATGGGTGATCGATTGTTGCCATGGGCTTGGTGGGCCAAAGGGCCTGTTTCCATGTTGAATCTTACAATCAACCAAAAATAATAATACCAATAAAACTAAATCCCCCAGATGAATTTGTATCCCTGTGTTGTGATCAGTTGAACGTGCCACAAGCGGTCAAGGTAAGAACGTTCACGTCACGCTCCTGTTTCCACCAATCTTTCCACCGCCACGCACAAGAAGCGGCAAGAAGCGACAAGACAGACACCATTGTGTGCAGATGCCGAGAAGTGTGCTCAGCTCTGGCTGAACAACTTCTAATCTTGCGTGTGGACTCGATAAGAAGAAGGGCGTGAACGATACATCTTCTAGATGCGCTGGGACCCGTCCTCAGTGATGTGACCTGGGGTCATCGGGTGTTTTGGCTCTCACAACAGAAACATAGAAACATAGAAAATAGGTGCAGGAGGAGGCTGTTCGACCCTTCGAGCTAGCACCGCCATTCAATGTGATCGTGGCTGATCGTCCCCTATCAATAACCCGTGCCTGCCTTCTCCCCATATCCCTTGACTCCACTAGCCCCTAGAGCTCTATCCAATTCTCTCTTAAATCCATCCAGTGATTTGGCCTCCACTGCCCTCTGTGGCAGGGAATTCCATAAATTCACAACTCTCTTAGTGAAAAAGTTTTTTTCTCAGCTCAGCCTTAAATGTCCTCCTCTTTATTCTAAGACTGTGGCCCCTGGTTCTGGACCCACCCAACATTGGGAAAATTTTTCCTGCATCTAGCTTGTCCAGTCCTTTTATAATTTTATATGTTTCTATAAGATCCCCACTCATCTTTTTAAACTCCAGTGAATACAAGCCTAGTCTTTTCAATCTTTCCTCATATGACAGTCCCGCCATCCCGAGGATCAATCTCGTGAACCTACGCTGCACTGCCTCAATCACAAGGATGTCCTTCCTCAAATTAGGAGACCAAAACTGTACACAATACTCCAGATGTGGTCTCACCAGAGCCCTATACAACTGCAGAAGAACCTCTTTACTCCTATACTGAAATCCTCTTGTTATGAAGGCCAACATTCCATTAGCTTTCTTCACTGCCTGCTGTACCTGCACGCCAACTTTCAGTGACTGGTGTACAAGGACACCCAGGTCTCGCTGCACCTCCCCCTTACCTAACCTAACCCCATTGAGATAATAATCTGCCCCCTTGTTTTTGCCGCCAAAGTGGATAACCTCACATTTATCTATATTATACTGCATCTGCCACGCATCTGCCCACTCACTCAACCTGTCCAGGTCCCCCTGCAACCTCCTAATATCCTCCTCACAGTTCACACTGCTACCCAGCATCAGACACCCTCGCCCAGGCGACCCAGCCGGGGTTGATCAAACCCCGACTCGCGTCCCAGCATCAGACACCCTCGCCCCCTTAATCCAACGCCACCTAGTGGCTTTCTTTGCGGCTTCGCTTGAGGATTGAATGGCCCTCTTCTTTGCCAGCCCCGTCATGCCCAACTGGTTGAGGACTTTGCAGAGTGAGCGTCCTGCGAAGCCTAACGATGTTGGTCACGTCCTTGTCCAACTGCAGCCACTCAATCCGTTGCTGTGGAACTACTCTGCAGGGGTTGGGAGACTGTAGTGCGTGGAGGGACTGGGCTCTGTGGGGCGAGTCCTGGCCGGGCTCCTCCTGCGTCTCACCAGGTTCAAGGCCTGTGCGTTGCACCTCTTTCTCCTTCTCCGAGCATTTCATTCTTGCCTGATGGATTTTTAGCCCTCGGCGGTTCTTACACAGCTTTCCGCAAATGCATCTTATAATCGTAGTCAGTTCGTTTGAACATAACACAATTAATCTGGGTACTGCTTTGAATTTGGAAAATTGGATCTGGAGGACCTCCTCCTGGAATCTAACACATACAAGGTGCGCAGTTAAAACCTTGTCAACAGATTACAAAAACGCAATCCTATGCCAGACTCACAGCTTGATAAGATGGTCAAGAAGGGACATTGGCCTTCATCAGTCAGGCGTTGGGAGGTCATGTTGCAGTTGTAAGACATCTTGGTGAAGCCGCATTTGGTGTATTACAAGGTTAATTCCTGGGATGGCGGGACTGTCATATGCTGAGAGAATTCAGCGGCTGGGTTTGTACACTGTGGTGTTTAGAAGGATGAGAGGGGATCTTAGTGAAACATATAAGATTATTAAGGGTTTGGACACGCTAGAGGCAGGAAACATGTCAGCGATGTTGGGGGTAGTCCAGAACCAGGGGCCACAGTTTAAGAATAAGGAGTAAGCCACTTAGAACGGAGACGAGGAAACACTTTTTCTCACAGAGAGTTGTGAGTCTGTGGAATTCTCTGCCTCAGAGGACGGTGGATGCTTTCGAGAGCTAGATAGGGCTCTTAAAGATAGCAGAGTCAGGGGACATGGGGAGAAGGCAGGAACGGGGTACTGATTGGGGATGATCATCCATGATCACATTGGCTGGCGGTGCTGGCTCAAAGAGCTGGATGGCCTACTCCTGCACCTATTGTCTATTGTCTATTGTATTGTGGTCAGTTTTGGTCACCTTGCCATTGGAAGGATGTTGTTGAACTGGAAAGAGTTGCAGGGTAGATTTACGAAGATGTTGCCAGGTCTGGAGGCTCTGAGCTACAGGGAGAGGTTGGGCAGGCTAGGACTTCACAGCTTAGAGCTCAGAAGTCTGAGGATTGATCTTTCAGAGGTGTGTAGGATCATGAAGGGAAAAGCTAGGGTGATTGCTCAGATTAGCAGTATCAAAAACCAGAGGATATAGGTTTAAGGTGACTGGAGACAGATTTAATAGGACATTGAGGGGCAACCTTTTCTCACAGAGAGTGGTGGGTATATGAAATAGCTGCCAGAGGAGGTAGTTGAGGGAGGTGGGACATGTTGGAGACATCTGGACAGATACATGGATAGAAGATATAGAAGGGAAAGTATAGAAGGATATGGGCCAAACACAATCAGGTGGGACCAGGGGCGGAAATATCAGGGGGGGGGGGGGGGGGGGGGGGGGGGCAGAGGGGACATGTCCCCCCGATCTTTTGAGAGGTGGGGGACATCCCCCCCAAGTTTTGGTCATCCAGATTTAAAAATCTCCGCTTTCCTCGAGACAGTGGATGCGGGACTGCTGATCGAGGCGTCGGTCAGCAGGCAATGGGGGCGGGAGATGATGATTCAGTGCGATGATTGGAGGGGGGACACGTGGCACAGACCTGCGCCTCATCCGCAGCCAGGATCGATCCCGGCCGGGTCTCCGGCGTTGTCCCGTCCCCCCCCCCCCCCCCCACGGGTGGCCAGAGTGGTTGGGAGTCAGAGGTGAGCTGTACCCCCAGGCCCACAGCCAATGCAGAGAAGCAGCACTAAACGCAGCTCAACTCTGCCTGTCCCGCCAGTTCAACCTGCCTGGGCTTGCGGGAAATATGGCCAGCGCGGAGAAGCAGCGCCTGTATCCCGTCAGTCCAGGCAGGGCTGTAGGTTAACCCGGCGAGACAGGCAGATTTGAGCTGCATTTAGCGCTGGATAGAGACTCCGAAACCTCGCGCATGTGTGTGTGGGTGTGCACATGCGCGCGCTGCCGCCAAAAAATGGTGTGTTCCTGTCCCCCAGTCCCCTCCATGTTTTGATAGCGAGTTCCGTGCCTGGGTGGGACCAATGTGGATGGGGCATGTAGGTCGGCATGGGCAGGTTGGGCCGAAGGGCCTGTTTGCATGCTGCATGACTCTATGACAAATTGGGATGATCATAGATGGGGCACCTTGGTTGGCATGGGCAAGTTGGGCCGAGCGGCCTGTTTGCATGCTCTATGAGTGTACCAAATGCTTCTTACCGCTTCCTGTTTATGTCGGAAGTCCTTCTCTCTTTCCTGACGGTATTGCTCAATCTCTCCCTGGGCCTCTTCTTTCGCTTGCCTCAGTCTCCGAGCTTTCCCTGAAACAAGAACCATTAAAGCATCATTAGCTGGACCTCTGTAACCCCCCATCAATTGAAGTCAGCAGCTCACCATATATTTGCACTCAATTAGAAACATAGAAATTAGGTGCAGGAGTAGGCCATTCGGCCCTTCGAGCCTGCACCGCCATTCAATATGATCATGGCTGATCATCCAACTCAGTATCCCGTACCTGCCTTCTCTCCATACCCTCTGATCCCCTTAGCCACAAGGGCCACATCTAACTCCCTCTTAAATATAGCCAATGAACTTGCCTCAACTACCCTCTGTGGCAGAGAGTTCCAGAGACTCACCACTCTCTGTGTGAAAAAAGTCTTCCTCATCTCGGTCTTAAAGGATTTCCCCCTTATCCTTAAGCTGTGACCCCTTGTCCTCGACTTCCCCAACATCGGGAAAAATCTTCCTGCATCTAGCCTGTCCAACCCCTTAAGAATTTTGTAAGTTTCTATAAGATCCCCACTCAATCTCCTAAATTCTAGAGAGTATAAACCAAGTCTATCCAGTCTTTCTTCATAAGACAGTCCTGACATCCCAGGAATCAGCCTGGTGAACCTTCTCTGCACTCCCTCTATTGAATGCCCTGATTTAACCAGTCAATGAAACATAGAAAATAGGTACAGGAGGAGGCCATTTGGCCCTTCGAGCCAGCACCGCCATTCATTGTGATCATGGCTGATCATCCACAATTAGTAACCCGTGCCTGCCTTCTCCCCATATCCCTTGATTCTGCTAGCCCCAAGAGCTCTATCCAACACTCTTTTAAATCCATCCAGTGAATTGGCCTCCACTGCCCTCTGTGGCAGGGATTTCCACAAATTCACAACTCTCTGGGTGAAAATTATTTTTCTCATCTCAGTTTTATATAGCCTCCCATTTATCTTAGACGGTGGCCCCTGGTTCTGGACTCCCCCATCATTGGAAAAAAAATTGAAGGCCTGAAGAAGGGTTTCAAACCGAAACATTGCCTATTTCCTTCGCTCCATAGATGCTGCCTCACCCGCTGAGTTTCTCCAGCATTTTTGTCTACCTTCAATTTTCCAGCTTCTGCTGTTCCTTCTTAAACATTGGAAAAAAAATTCCTGCATCAGTCTCGCCAGTATGACTATCTCCGACCACATTCTATCTCTGTCCCGCCCACTCCCCTGACGTCAGCCTGAAGAAGGGTCTCGACCCGAAACGTCACCCATTCCTTCTCTCCAGAGATGCTGCCTCTCCCGCTGAGTTACTCCAGCATTTTGTGTCTACCTTTTAATTATCAGATGTACAGCGCAAAAATGTTATGCAGCTTATGCAATAGATATTTTTGAAGAATAAGCAGTGTGATGCAGGAACAACAGGGATAAAAGGTGCAAAGCATTTGTTCAACCACAAACCCAAAATGCAGGAATTTTTTTTTTACTGGCAAGCAGGTTATTGTCCTCAGATAGACAGATTCAACCAGCAGGTTTCAGAGTAGCACATACAGAGACATAAAAAAAAAAAAATCAGGGCCCTGGTGAGACCACACCTGGAGGATTGTGTGCAGTTTTGGTCCCCTAATTTGAAGAAGGACATCCTTGCTATTGAGGGAGTGAAGCGTAGGTTCACCAGGTTAATTCCCGGGATGGCGGGACTGTCATATGCTGAGAGAATGGAGCGGCTGGGCTTGTTTGTATACTCTGGAGTTTAGAAGGGCGAAAGGGAATCTTATTGAAACATATAAGATTATTAAGGGTTTGGACACGCTAGAGGCAGGAACCATGTTCCCGATGTTGGGGGAGTCCAGAACCAGGGGCCACACAGTTTAAGAATAAGTGGTAAGCCATTTAGATTGGAGATGAGGTAACACTTTTTCACACTGAGTGTTGTGAGTCTGTGGAATTCTCTGCCTCTGAGGGCGGTGGAGGCCGGTTCTCTGGATGCTTTCAAGAGAGAGCTAGATAGGGCTCTTAAAGATAGCGGAGTCAGGGGATATGGGGAGAAGGCAGGAACGGGGTACTGATTGGGGATGATCAGCCATGATCACATTGAATGTCGGTGCTGCCTCTCAGGGCCAAATGGCCTCCTCCTGCACCTATTGTCTATTACTTATCCGCCTCCCTCTCGGTAGCTCTGACCAGCATGAAAGCAAGGTCAAGTGAAAGGTGGTGGGATGGAAATAACAAACTGAAAAAAAAAATGTATACTAATAATAAATCATCTAAAAACGCATCGCAGACTCGGTCTCTCAATTCCTTGCTGCCTGCAGTATGGCGGTCGCTATTTCAGAGAACCTCCAAGAATGCAAATCTTTCAATCCTTTTTTTTGGTCTGGAAGATTAACACTGAAATATACAATTATTGGGAAAATATTGCATTCTTTTTCGTTCTAAGGTTCACATTCATTTGCAACAATAAAACCCTGTTTACATCCTAATTCATCGAGGCTCTGTCCGAGAAACCGTGCAAATGTTAAAATATTTCCCTTAATTTCAGATGCAAAATGCTCCTTTAGTAATTAGTCTCAGTTATTTAATATTTAATAGCGTTTTTTTTTTAATCGGCATTCTGCCAAAGTCTTGGATGGCGTCCTCTGCTACAATGCAAAAGGAACGGGATTTTAATGGTTTTCTCATCTTCGCCAATCTCAAAGGAATAATCACAAATTGCTCACGTTTCCGGGCCTCGGCAACCTTCTCTGCCGCTCGTTTCTCAGCATGAAGAAGCTGCTGTATTCCTTGGGACTGACTGGCCATTTTATCCCCTCTCTCGACGCTGCCTCTCCTCTCGATGTGGTACCAGATGATGAAGGAGAGACTGGGATTCCTCCAGGTCCTAATGCTGCTCGCATTTTGACTGAGCCCTGCTGTCGCTGCGCAGAAAAACTGATACAAAATATGTTTCGTGGAGGAAGGGACTGCAGATGCTGGTTTACACCGAAGATAGACGCAAATAGCTGAAGTAACCCAGGGGGACAGGCAGCATCTCTGGAGAAAAGGAGTAGGTGATGTTCCTGAAAAGGTCGCCAAAGTGGGACAGGCTCATATTACTGTCTCCGACTACATTTTATCTTTTTCCCGCCCACTCCCCTCACGTCAGTCTGAAGAAGGGTCTCGACCCAAAACGTCACCCTTTCCTTCGAGAAACATAGAAAATAGGTGCAGGAGGAGGCCATTCGGCCCTTCCAGCCAGCACCGCCATTCATTGTGATCAGGGCTGATCGTCCGCTATCAATAACCCGTGCCTGCCTTCTCCCCATATCCCTTGATTCCACTAGCCCCTAGAGCTCTATCTAACTATCTCTTAAATCCATCCAGTGACTTGTTCTCCACTGCCCTCTGTGGCAGGGAATTCCACAAATTCACAACTCTCTGGGTGAAAAAGCTTTTTTCTCACCTCATTCCTAAATGGCCTCCCCTTTATTCTAAGACTGTGGCCCCTGTTTCAGTTCTCTCCAGTGATGCTGCCTGGCCCGCTGAGTTATTCCAGTATCATTGTGTCTATCTTCTGACAAAAAGATGTTTTGTGTAGGAGGGAACTGCATATACTGGCTTACACTGAAGAAAAACACCAAATGCTGGAGTAACTCAGTGAGACAGGCAGCATTTGTAGGAAGCAACTGCAGTTGCTGGTTTAAATCGAAGATAGAAACAAAATTCTGGAGTAACTCAGTGGGTTAGTCCAGAGATGCTGCTTGTCCCGCTGAGTTACTCCAGCATTTTGGGTCTATTTATGGTCGATCAGCCATGATTGACAATAGACATTAGGTGCAGGAGTAGGCCATTCAGCCCTTCGAGCCAGCACCGCCATTCAATATGATCATGGCTGATCATCTCCAATCAGTACCCGGTCCCTGCCTTCTCCCCATATCCCCTGACTCCGCTATCTTTAATAGCCCTATCTAGCTCTCTCTTGAAAGCATCCAGAGAACCCGCCTCCACCGCCCTCTGAGGCAGAGAATTCCACAGAATCACCACTCTCTGTGAGAAAAAGTGTTTCGTCTCCGTTGAATGGTGGAGTACACTCGATGGGCCAAATGGCCTACATCTGCTCCTATCACTTATGAACCTAATTTGAGGAAGGACATCCTTGTGATTGAGGCAGTGCAGCGTAGGTTCACGAGATTGATCCCTGGGATGGCGGGACTGTCATATGAGGAAAGACTGAAGAGACTAGGCTTGTATTCACTGGAGTTTAGAAGGATGGGGGGGATCTTACAGAAACATATACAATTATAAAAGGACTAGACAAGCTAGATGCAGGAAAAATGTTCCCAATGTGGGGCGAGTCCAGAACCAGGTGCCACAGTCTTAGAATAAAGGGGAGGTCATTTAAGACTGAGGTGAGAAAAAGAAATTTCACCCAGAGAGTTGTGAATTTATGGAATTCCCTAACACAGAGGGCAGTGGAGGCCAAATCACTGGATGGATTTAAGAGAGAGTTACATAGAGCTCTGGGGCTGGTGGAATCAAGGGATATGGGGAGAAGGCAGGCACGGGTTATTGATAGGGGACGATCAGCCATGATCACATTGAATGGCGGTGCTGGCTCGAAGGGCCGAATGTCCTCCTCCTGCACCTATTGTCTATGTTTCTATGAACCATCTAACACATGAGGTAGCGGTTAGCAAAAATAATAAAATGTGAAGCAATACAAGACGGGCTACAAACAAGAATGTTAAAAATATTTTGTTTTACAATTTATTATGTGTATCAGCAAAACTTCATAAAACCATTGATTATCCACGGTCAGACTCCCATTTTAATTTCTGTATATTCAAGACGCAACACAGTGCTGTAATGTTCAGAGGTACCTGGGCAAAGGGAAACTGGATGTACGAGTCAAACACGGTACACCATGAATGAATGTTACATATTTTCATTTGGTGGACTTCACAAAGCAGAACAAAGTCCAGATTTAGCACGAAGTCGCAATCTTTTATCCAGGGACAAGATCCCTCTCCCAATCTCATCAGCGAGATGAAGGTGTATTCAGTGTTTCATTCAGAGATACCACGCTGAGACAAGCCCCTCGGCCCACCGACCCCGTACTGACCTGCACACCAGCGCTATCCTCCACATTGGGAACAATTTACAATTTTACCCAAGTCAATTAGCCTGCAAGCCTGCACGCCTTTGGAGTGTGGGAGAAAACGCACGCAGGTCACGGGGGAACGTACAAACTCCGTACAGGCAGCACCCGTAGTCAGGATCGAACTGGGTGCTGGGGAGAAATCTTTCAAGAGAGAGTTAGATTTAGCTCTTAGGGGTTGAAGGAATCAAGTGATGTGGCGAAAAAGCAGGAACAGGATACTGATTGTGGATGATGAGGCATGATCATATTGAATGGTGGTGCTAGCTCGAAGGGCCAAATGGCCTACTCCTGCACCTGTTTTTCTATGATTTTTCTATGTTTCTATCTATCTCATCCTCTGCAATAATGGAAAAGAGAGAACTAGATAGGGCTCTTAAAGATAGCAGGAGTCAGGGGACATGGGGAGAAGGCAGGAACGGGGTACTGATTGGGGATGATCAGCCATGATCACATTGAATGGCGGTGCTGGCTCGAAGCATATAACCATATAACAATTACAGCACGGAAACAGGCCCTCTCGGCCCTTCCAGTCCGTGCCGACCATTTGTTTTCCCCTAGTCCCATCTACCTGCACTCAGACCATACCCCTCCATTCCCTTCCCGTCCATATACCTATCCAAGGCAAAGTAAAAACATTGACTCGTGAAAATAAAATATCACTTTTGTATTCTTATATCTGGATTTGCCCCTTCCTCACCATCACCGCTAAAAAAAGAGAATTGGACTTAATTTGAATGATATCACAGTTATGGCCATATATACGTATATCTAAAAAGCTCTGGAACTATAACTGGAGCTTCGCACAGACTCCATGATGACCATTCTAGTAGGTTATTCAGGATGCTAATAGTCGAGGCTTATCTCTCTGTCATTCAGCCCACAAATAGGCTTGTGGTACAGAAGTGAGGAAGCCCAGATACTGCTAAGGGGGTTTCCACCTTGGGTCAATATCGAACCTCTAACCACAGCTCCATGCTCTGGTATAAAGCAATGCAGAATATGCATTTTGGACCGCCACCACCCACAGACACTAGCCAGAGTCCCGGAGAATTTTTCTTTTAATAATATAAATCTTTTATTCTGACTATTCTGTCCGCGCTGCAGAATTCACTTGAGCAGCACGGCATCTCCTTTGTACACTTTCAAAGTAGATAAGAAAACGACACACTTCGTTGAACTGGCCTTTCCACCGCCCAGTATCTTCAGTTGCGGTCTACAGCTTCAGAAAGGCTCTGTCCCCCTCTCAATGCCCTTTCCTACGGTATTCCCAAAGCTCTTCCCTACTGGAAATTGGTGCTCGGAAAATTCTGCCCCCTAGACATTGATATCTGGGACTTGGGGCCAAGCAGGCAGGTTCCATCCAAATGGGGCAACTCTTAGAACTCTCTCGCTCCTTGCACAAGTTCAGAGACAACCATGGTCCATTCACACGAATCGCTTCCACAGTTAATCAAATTCCCAAACCAGATTTTTAATTGTAAAAATATATTCAATAAAGGGGAGAGATGTATTAACACCTTGGTCTTAATCCCAAGGAAGATAGATCCTATTTGAAAACAGGCCCTCGTCAGGCGATGAAAGATCCCTAAGGGTGACATGTGGCAACCCAGGCCCAGTGACACGAGCCAGCCCGTTGCCGAGCTTTGTGGATTAATAAACCTGGCAAGATTAGTGGAAGGAAATTTAGAATTACAAGATCGATTTCATCTTTGAACGGGGAAAACCCATTTTACGAATCAAAGAACGGCAGTCTATCAACTCGCGCAACTGCCTGGGGTGACCCGGAGTCATTGTTCGTGTGGGCGCGTTTAGTCTGCACACTCATCGCCACCCCGAGTTCCTCCGTGGAAAAAGAAGGGACGTCAAGGCTCCCCTCAAACGACGCGGATCTTCACGAAGGAAATGGATTCCGTGGTGTCCACGTGTCCCTTTTCATAGACCAAGTAGAGGTGCTGCTCGTTGCTCTTGTTGCCGGACGTAGTCATGGAAGAGTAGCCACTCGGGCCTTGCCAAATCGACAGCGTGTCTTTCTCCCACGACACCCCACTGTTAAAACTCCACCTGATGGTCAGGTTTACCCCTGGACATTAAATGAAGAGGAGAGAGAGAGAAAAAGACACAAAATTAATTGAAAAATTATTTGAAACATCTGCAAAAAGTTGTAAACACTGCCCAGTCCATCACCGGCTCTGACCTCCCCACCATCGAGTCATAGAAACATAGAAAATAGGTGCAAGAGGAGGCCATTCGGCCCTTCGAGCCTGCACCACCATTCAATATGATCATGGCTGATCACCCAACTCAGTATCCTGTACCTGCCTTCTCTCCATACCCCCTGATCCCTTTAGCCACAAGGGCCACATCTAACTCCCTCTTAAATATAGCCAACGAACTGGCCTCAACTACCTTCTGTGGCAGAGAATTCCACAGATTCACCACTCTCAGTGTGAATGGTCGCTGCCTGAAAAAGGCTGGCAGCATCATCAAGGGCCCACACCATCCTGGCCACACACTCATCTCCCCGCTGCCTTCAGGTGGAAGGTACAGGAGCCTGAAGACTGCAACATCCAGGTTCAGGAACAGCTACTTCCCCACAGCCATCAGGCTATTAAACTCAACCCAAACGGAAATCTGAACTTTATTAGCCTATTGCACTTTATATGCGTATTTATGTGTGTGTATATATATATATATATTCAATGGTATATGGACACACTGGTCTGTCCTGTATTCATTTATGCCTACTATATTCTGTTGTGCTGAAACAAAGCAAGAATGTCATTGTCCTATCTGGGACACATGACAATAAACTCTCTTGATTCTTGAACTTGAACTGGAACTTCCTTAAAATAATAATATTTCCCCCGCAGACTGCTGAATTAACATGCGTCTTTTTACGCAAGAATCTAGCATCTGCAGTTCCTTCCGTCCACAATATTTTTGCCCTGCTGGCAAGGGTGCCTTGGTAGTGTGTAACGTCGGAGGCCCCAGCAGCACAGGCAAGATCTTGTCAGACTGCTGGTTAAACACAAAATGCCGGAGTAACTCAGTGGGACAGGCAGCATCATCCTAGTTCGTGGAAGGACATTCTTGCTATTGAGGGAGTGCAGCGTAGGTTTATAAAGGTTAATTCCCGGGATGGCGGGACTGTCATATGCTGAGAGAATGGAGCAGCTGGGCTTGTACGCTCTGGAGCTTAGAAGGATGAGAGGGTATCTCATTGAAACATATAAGATTGTCAAGGGCTTGGACACGCTAGAGGCAGGAAAGATGTTCCCGATGTTGGGGGAGTCCAGAACCAGGGGCCACAGTTTAAAAATAAGGAGTAAGGCATTTAGAACAGAGACGAGGAAACACTTTTTCTCACAGAGAGTGGTGAGTCTCTGGAAATTCTCACCAGAGAGACCATGATTGTGCCATGCACTGAAAAAAAATGCTGAATGGTCAGGAGGCAGGCTTCTCGCCTTGCCAGAGCCAGAGACCCGGGTTCGATCCTGACCACGGGTTGGAGTTGCATGTTCTCCCAGAAAGAATTTGGGAAGGACATATTGGGGGAGTGCAGGGTAGGTTTACAAGGTTCCCCGGGATGGCTGGACTGAAGATGGAGCAGAGTCTTAGGGGATACAGATGGGAGAATCGAAAGCAGAAACTCAGGGGGTCAATTTAGCAGGGATAGTGCTGCCGCAGAGCAAATTTTGTCTACCTAAGATTGTTAAGGGTTTGGATACCTAGAGGCTTGTGGGGGGAGTCTTTAAGAGGGTAAGCTATTTAGAACAGGGGTAACACGAGAGTATGGAGAGAGAGGGCGTGGAGGCAGAAAGCAAAGATAGCGTCTCAAATTTAGGGGACCAAAACTGCATACAATACTTCAGGTGTGGTCTCACTAGGGCTCTGTACAACTGCAGAAGGACCTCTTTGCTCCTATATTCAAGATTCCTCTTGTTATAAAGGCCAACATGCCATTCGCTTTCTTCACTGCCTGCTGTACCTGCACGCTCGGGACAATTTACAATTTGCGGAAGCCAATTAACCTACAAACCTGCACGTCTTTGGAGCGTGTGGGGAGGAAACCAGAGCACCCGGAGAAAACCCACGCAGTTCACGGGGAGAACGTACAAACCGCGTACCGGCAGCACCGGGGGGGGAAAGGCGCTCGGGGATGGCAATGCCTTTATTGAGATTGGACGTGACAGGAATTGCGCCGCGCGTTTGCGCGGGCAAGGACAGACTCACGTTTGGTGGCGTCGGCAGGATTGCTGAAGAAGATGACGTTATTTTTGACGACTGCCCCAGCCGCCACAGCAGGGTCGATCAGATCCTCGTCGAAGGTCACGGTTTCTATCGGGAGGGTGTCGCACGCGTCGTAGCTCTTCACTATTATCCGGCAGTGACAGTGGTAGAAGTTTTGGTTCCTGGCGTTGACCACGACAGACCCATCCGGTAGTTCGTAGGGCTTGAATGCAAACGCACGCACGTGTTTAGTTAAGACATTTAAGTTTCAATTAATTTCATTAATTAACAACTTCTCGTTTGAGAAGCAAGGGGAAGCATGCAGGTTTTTCCCTGTACCTCAGTACACGTGACAATAAACTAAACTGACTAACCTTACCAATAATGACTGTAGGGGCGCCTAAGAATGTAGGAAGACTTTTGCACTTTTTTGTGTGTACATTTTTATCATGAATAATGTTTAATTGTGATTTTAATAAACTCCTCAATGCAGGACTTATTGGGCACAATTCTTGTTCATCAGTCAATGAAAGTAAACATGCAGGTACAGCAGGCAGTGAAGAAAGCGAATGGCATGTTAGCCTTCATAACACGAGGAGTTGAGTATAGGAGCAAAGAGGTCCTTCTGCAGTTGTGTACGGCCCTAGTGAGTGTTGTGTGCAGTCTTGGTCCCCTAATTTGAGGAAGGACATTCTTGCTATTGAGGAAGCCCAGGGTAGGTTCACAAGATTAATTCCCGGGATGGCGGGACTGTCATATGCTGAGAAAATGGAGCGGCTGGGTTTGTATATTTTGGTTCAGAAGGAAGAGAGGGGATCTTATTGAAACCATGTAAAATTTTTAATGGTTTGGACACGCCAGAGGCAGGAAATATGTTCCCGATGTAGGGGGGACTCCAGAACCAGGTATCACAGTTTAAGAATAAGAGGCAAGTCATTTAGACTGGATATGAGGTAACACTTTATCTCACAGAGAGTTGCGAGTCTGTGGAATTCGGTGTCTCAGAGGGCGGTGGAGGCCCGTTCTCTGGATACTTTCAAGAGAGAACTGGATAGGAAGGCAGGGGATATGGGGAGAAGGCAGGAACGGGGTACTGATTGGGGATGATCACATTGAATGGCAGTGCTGGCTCGAAGGGCCGAATGGCCTACTCCTGCACCTATTGTCTATGGAGAGGGAAGAATTATATTTCATGTCTTTCTTCACTGCTTACAATGCTATCTATGTATGACAGTGATCGCAACTTCTACTGAAGTGTGGATGGCTCGCGAGGACCTCGTCCGCCCTTTGACAGGTCTTGTTTTTGGAGCTGCTGGGGGTCTACAGCCCTCTCCTCACCCGGCAAACCAGGTGGGGGAGACAGTTTAGTCGCCGACTATCCGACCATGGAGCAGGTAGCACGGGATTACTCCCCCCGACCTGACCTGACCTGACCTGCGGTTAAGGGATACAGCATGGAAACAGGCCCTTCGGCCCACCGAGTCCACACCAACCAGCGATCAATCAAGACACCATGCTCAGCAAATGCCGACTTGCACCAGCTGATTCACAGAGGTGAACAGAGGTAGTTCGATCCCAACTATGGGTGCTGTCTGTATGGAGATTGTACGTTCTGCCTGTGACCTGCGTGGGTTTTCTCCAGGTGCTCTGGTTTCCTCCCACTCTCCAAAGACATGCAATTGGCTTGGTAAAAATGTAAACTTTCCCTAGTGTGTGTAGGATAGTGTTGGTGTGCAGGGATTGCTGGTCAGCACGGACTCGGTGGGCCGAAGGGCCTGTTTCCCCACTGTATCTCCCTGACCACCAGGGGCGCTGGGGAGATGGCCAGCCCTGCCGGCAGTCTGTTCGTTTTTTCATCTTTTTTTTATTTTTAGTGTTTGTTATAAGTTTGTTTTAATGTTCTCCGGTTGTTTTATGTGGGGGGAGGGGGATAGGATCGGGGGAAACTTTTTTTCTGGTTTTTACCTTGCCGGAGATGTGATTAATTTTCAGATCACATTCTCCGGCACTCTGCGGCCTACCATCGATGGAGCTGGAGGCCTCCTCGGACTGTCGTGAGCCCCAGCGCGGGGCGCTGAATTAACATCGGAGCTGATCCCTCGCCTGGGATCGCTCCAACTGCGGCCTGCGGACTTACCATCAAGAGCTCGCAGTCCCAGGTGAGGCTAGTCGGGGAGCTCCAACGCCGCAGAATGTTCGAACTGCCCCGACGCGAGGTTCGATCGCCCAGCGCGGGGGAGCTGACCTCCCCCCGATGCGGGAGCTGATCGCCTCGACTCAGAGGGCCAGAACGTCACCGGTTACAGGAGTCAAGATCATCCCGTCAACGGAGGCTTGAGGCCCCCGACCGAGGAAGAAAATAAGGGAAGGGACTTGAGCTTTATTTCGCCTTCCATCACAGTGAGGAATGTGTAGGAGTCACTGTGGTGGATGCTCATGTTAAAATGTGTTTATTAGTGGTCTGTTGCTTTTAATTGTATGACTGACCTGGCCAGTGAAATTCCTCATAGGCTGCAAAACATACTTGGCGAATAAACTCTGATTCTGATTCTGATTTTGATCACTAAACTAAACAAAATAGATACAGCGTGGAAACAGGTCCTTTGGCTCACAAGGCCACGCTGACCAATAATCACCCTAAACCCTTCCACATACAGTTCTATCCTATACCGCAAGGAGGATTTGTAGAGGCTAGTTAACGTACAAATCTGCATGTCTTTGCAGTTTGGGAGGAAACCAGAGTGGCTGGAGGGAACCCCATGGAGAATGTACAAACTCCGCACAGATAGTCAGGATCAAACCCGGGACTCTGTCGCTGCTCCACCGTGTTGCTCACAAATAATACTATGATAGAATAAATAAAATAATGATAGAAATAATGCTATCGATGAAAATAAATCACTATTCATCCGAGAATTAGACAATAGACAATAGGTGCAGGAGTAGGCCATTCGGCCCTTCGAGCCAGCATCGCCATTCAATGTGATCATGGCTGATCATCCCCAATCAGTACCCCGTTCCTGCCTTCTCCCCATATCCCCTGACTCCGCTATCTTTAAGAGCCCTATGCAGCTCTCTCTTGAAAGTATCCAAAGAACCGGCCTCCACCGCTCTCTGAGGCAGAGAATTCCACAGACTCACAACTCTGTGTGAAAAAGTGTTTCCTCATCTCCGTTCGAAATGGCTTACCCCTTATTCGTAAATTGTGGCCCCTGGTTCTGGACTCCTCCAACATCGGGAACATGTTTCCTGCCTCTAACGTGTCCAAGCCCTTGACAACCTTATATCTTTCAATAAGATCCCCTCTCATCCTTCTAAACTCCAGAGTGTACAAGCCCAGCCGCTCCATTCTCTCAGCATATGACAGTCCCGCCATCCCGGGAATTAACTTTGTAAACCTGCACTGCACTCCCTCAATAGCAAGAATGTCCTTCCCCAAGTTAGGGGACCAAAACTGCACACAATACTCCAGGTGTGGTCTCACTAAGCAGGGGCGGAAAAGCCGGGGGGGCTAGAGGGGACACGTTCCCCCCGTGGTTTGAGTGGTGGGGGACATCCCTCCCTCCCCCAAGTTTTTGTGATCCGGATTTTAAAATCTCCGCTTTCCGCGAGACAGTGGGGGTGGGACTGCTGATCGAGGGCGCCGATTGGACGAGAGAGACGTCGGTCAGCAGGCAATGGGGGCGGGACATGATGATTCAGCGTGATGATTTGAGGAGGGAGATGCGTCACAGACCTGCGCCTCATTCACAGCCAGGATCTATCCTGGCCGGGTCTCCCACCCGAGTGCCCCACCCCCCCCCCCCAGAGAGGTCAGGAGACCTGCTCGGCGCCCTCAAGCCCACAGCTAAACCGATCCCCCAGTTAACCTGGCGCGGAGAAGCAGTGCTGTGTCCCGTCAGCCAAAGTGTGTGTAGCCTGTCCCCCCTGTCCCCTAGCTATGAAGGCTTGCATTTGCAATGCTCCTGAAGGGTCAGGTTAGGTTTATTCACGTGTACTGTTCGTTGTGTGCCGTCTAGATCCATGGGGCACCATTTCACACAGAGAGTTCTGAGTCTGTGGAATACTTTCAAGAGAGAGCTGCATAGTGCTCTTAAAGATAGTGGAGTCTATGTCTGAAATGTCCCTTAATTATACTCTGCTCACCCCGCAGACCGGGATCGGAGAGGAGGGTGGAGGAAACATAGAAAATAGGTGCAGGTGTAGGCCATTCGGCCCTTCGAGCCAGCACCGCCATTCAATGTGATCATGGCTGATCGTCCACTATCAATAACCCACGCCTGCCTTCTCCCCATATCCCTGGCGGCATTTGCACATTCTCCTTGTGACCTGCGTGGGTTTTCTCCGAAATCCACAGTTTCTTCCCACACGTCAAAGACGTAGAGGTTTGCAGGTTAATTGGCTTTCTAAATGTAAAAATAATTGTCCCCAGTGTAGGATAGTGTTGATGCGCGATAGTGGGGATCGCTGGCTGGCGTGGACAGCGTGGGCCGAAGGGCCTGTTTCCGCACTATATCTCTGAACTAAAACAAAACTATGGCAATAATCTCACAGATCTGTATGCAAAAAATGAAAAATAAATAAAATATCTCACTGTAACTTGACACACAAGATCACAAATGAATGATTGAACCATACAAGGTTAATTCCCGGGATGGCGGGACTGTCATATGCTGAGAGAATGTCTATTGAAACCCACTTCCCATCTCGGCAAGTCCACCCACGCCATGCAGGCTAGGTGAAACACCCATCGTTACCTGGTTCTCGTCTGGGTTAAAGTCACTGGAGCGTTTGGGCTGGTTGTATGGAATCCCCTTCAGGTTGCCCCCGTTCCTCCAGGTCACACCATGGTCATCGCTCAGAATGCAGAATATCCCATCTTCCTCGATCGATCCGTGCCCACAGGCAATCAGGCGACCCTTGTTCGGGTTGTACTTTTTCTGTGGGGAAACAGAAAAGTTTGAGTCAATAGACAATAGACAATAAGTGCAGGAGTAGGCCATTCGGCCCTTCGAGCCAGCACCACCATTCAATGTGATCATGGCTGATCATCCCCAATCAGTACCCCCTTCCTACCTTCTCCCCATATACCCCGACTCCGCTATCTTTAACAGCCCTGTATTTGCACTGTATTTATGCCTACAATATTCTGTCGTGCTTCAGCAAGCAAGAATTTCATTGTCCTATCTGGGACACATGACAATAGACTCGCTTGACGACTTTAGAAGCCCTATCTACATCTCTCTTGAAAGTATCCAGAGAATCAGCCTCCACCGCCCTCTGAGGCAGAGAATTCCACAGACTCACAACTCTCTGTGAGAAAAAGTGTTTCCTCATCTCAATTCTAAATGGCTTACCCCTTATTCTTAAACTGTGGCCCCTGGTTCTGGATGCCCCTCAACATCGGGAACATGTTTCCTGCTTCTAGTGTGTCCAAACCCTTAATAATCTTATATGCTTCAATAAGATCCCTTCTCATCATTCTAAACTCCAGACTGTACAAGCCCAGCCGCTCCATTCTCTAATGACCGACTTCAGAGTTTTGAAAGCTGACTCAATCGAGATGGAAGTTAGTCGTTAATATTAGCACAGAGGTAAGGGCCTGTCGCACTTGGCCGTCATTTGCGTGTAATTTACGCAACATCATTTACGCGTCACGATGCACGACACGTTCGTCGTGACACGCACGTGATGCGCGCATGGTGCGCATTACGCGCGCGTGGTGCGCGATGACATAGGCAGTGACACGCAGCCGCACGCAGCGTTGCAGGATTTTGTGATGGACAAAATCGCCGCGCGCCATCTGCGTGACGCACAAATGACGGCCAAGTGGGACAGACCCTGTAGAGATGCTGCCTCACAGCGCCAGAGACCCGGGTTCGACACTGACCACGGGTGGTGTGTGTGTACTAAGTTTGTACGTTCTCCCCATCTGCCCGGTTTGCTCCCACAGTCCAAAGATGTGCAGGTTTGTAGGTTAATTGCCTTCTTTAAAAATAGTAAATTGCCCCTAATATGTGGGATCGTGCTGTAGTACGGGGTGAGTGCTGGTTGGTGCGGACTAGGGGAGATGAAGGGCCTGTTTCCATGCTGTATCGCTAAAACCTAAAGTAGGGCAAAAGAGGTAGCACAGCCTACTTTAACTTAGCTAAGAAATACAGCTTGGACACAGGCACTATGGCCCACCAAGACCATACCGACCATCGATCACCTGTTTACACTAATTCTATGCTACCCTTATCCACTCAGAGTCGTTGGGCGATACAGAGTGGAACAGGCCCTTTGGCCCAACTTGCCCACACCGGCCAACATGTCCCACCTGCCTACGCTTGGTCCATATCCCTCCAAACTTGTCCTATCCATGTACCTGTCTCAACTGTTCCTTAAACGTTGGGATAGTCCTAACCTCGCTAGAATTTAGAAGATTGAGGGGGGATCTTATAGAAACTTACAAAATTCTTAAGGGGTTGGACAGGCTAGATGCAGGAAGATTGTTCCCGATGTTGGGGAAGTCCAGAACAAGAGGTCACAGTTTAAGGATAAGGAGGAAGTCTTTTAGGACCGAGATGAGAAAAACATTTTTCACACAGAGAGTGGTGAATCTGTGGAATTCTCTGCCACCGAAGGTAGTTGAGGCCAGTTCATTGGCTATATTTGTCCTGTGTAAGGGGGGCAGTATGAAGGCCAGGGCAGTGTACTGTTCTGGATGTCAGATGTGGGAGGTCAGGGAATCTGATAGCCCTCCAGACATCCACATCTGCGCCAGGTGTGTCGAGGTGTGGGCTCCTAAAGGATCGTGTTAGGAACCTGGAGCAGCAGCTCGATGACCTCCGTCTGGTCAGGGAGAGTGAGGAGGTCATAGAGAGGAGCTACAGGGAGGCAGTCACTCCCAGACCACAGGAGGCAGACAAGTGGGTCACGGTTAGGAAGGGCAAGAGGCAGGGGCTAGAGAGTACCCCTGTGACCGTACAACTGGAAAATAGGTACTCGGGTTTGAGTACGATTGGAGGGGACAGTCTACCTGGGGGCAGCAACACTGGCCGGGTCTCCAGCACAGAGACCGGCCCTGATGCTCAGAAGGGTAGCAAAAAGAGGAGGGCAATTGTAATAGGGGACTCTATAGTTAGGGGGTCGGATGGGCGATTCTGTGGACGCAGTCGGGAGACCCGGATGGTAGTTTGCCTCCCTGGTGCCAGGGTCTCGCATGTGTCGGAACGTGTCCAAAAGATTCTGAAAAGGGAAGGAGAGGAGCCTGATGTTGTGGTACACATAGGTACCAATGACATAGGCAGAAAAAGAGACGAGGTCCTGAAGGGAGAATTTAGGGAGTTGGGGGGAAAGTTAAGGAGAAGGACCAAAAGGGTAACAATTTCAGGATTACTGCCTGTGCCGCGTGACAGTGAGAGTAGGAATGGAATGAGGTGGAGGCTAAATGCGTGGCTGAGGGACTGGTGCAGTGGGCAGGGATTCAAGTTTCTTGATCACTGGACCTCTTTTGGGAAGGCACGATCTGTACACAAAGGACGGGTTGCACTTGAACCCGAGGGGGACCAATATCCTGGCAGGGAGATTTGCAAAGGCTACTGGGGAGACTTTAAACTAGAAAGGCTGGGGGGAGGGACTCGGGTAGAGGGGGCTAGGGGACAGGGTGTGGGGCAAGAGGCAGAGAAGGGAAGCACTCGAACCCAAAATGTAGGCGAGAAAGAGGAAAAAGATAATAGACAGAGAATAAGGGATGGTGGGTTTCAAAAATGTGTACATTTTAATGCTAGGAGCATTGTAAGAAGGTGGATGAACTTAGAGCCTGGATTGACACCTGGAAATATGATGTTGTGGCAATCAGTGAAACATGGTTGCAGGAGGGCTGTGATTGGAAACTAAATATTCCAGGATTTCGTTGCTTCAGGTGTGATATAATTGGAGGGACCAGAGGTGGAGGTGTTGCATTGCTTGTCAGAGAAGATATTACAGCAGTGCTTTGGCAGGATAGATTAGAGGGCTCGTCTAGGGAGGCTATTTGGGTGGAACTGAGAAGTGGGAATGGTGTAGCAACACTTTTAGGGGTGTATTATAGACCGCCAAATGGGGAGCGAGAATTGGAAGAGCAAATATGTAAGGAGATAGCAGATATTAGTAGTAAGCACAAGGTAGTGATTGTGGGAGATTTCAATTTTCCAAAAATAGACTGGGAAACACATTCTGTAAATGGGCTGGATGGTTTGGAGTTTGTAAAATGTGTGCAGGATAGTTTTTTTGCAGCAGTACATAGAGGTATCGACCAGAGAAGGGGCAGTGCTGGACCTCCTGTTAGGAAATGAGGCAGGTCAGGTGACGGAGGTATGCGTTGGTGAGCACTTCGGGACCAGTGATCACAAAACCATTAGTTTCAATATAATTATGGAGAGAGTCAGAACTGGACCTAGGGTGGAGATTTTTGATTGGAGAAAGGCTAACTTTGAGGGAATGCGTAAGGATTTAAAAGGAGTGAATTGGGACACTCTGTTTTATGGGAAGGGTGTAGAAGAGAAATGGAGGACATTTAAAGGGGAAATTGTAAGAGTACAGAATCTTTATGTCCCTGTTAGGGTGAAAGGAAAATAGTAAAAATTGGAAGGAGCCATGGTTTTCAAGGGAAATTGGACACTTGTTTCGAAAAAAGAGAGATATCTACAATAATTATAGGAAATATGGAGTAAATGAGGTGCTAGAGGAGTATAAAGAATGTAAAAAGAATCTTAAGAAAGAAATTAGGAAGGCTAAAAGAAGATATGAGTTGCTTTGGCAAGAAAGGTGAAAGTAAATCCAAAGGGTTTCTACAGCTATATTAATAGCAAAAGGATAACGAGGGATAAAATTGGACCATTAGAGAGACAGAATGGACAGCTATCTGCAGAGCCAAAAGAAATGGGGGAGATATTGAACAATTTCTTTTCTTCGGTATTCACCAAGGAGAAGGATATTGAACTATGTGAAGTAAGGAAAAAAAGTAGAGTAGCTATGGAAACTATGAGATTCAAAGAGGAGGAAGTACTGACACTTTTGAAAAATATAAAAGTGGATAAATCTCCAGGTCCTGATAGGATATTCCCTAGGACATTGAGGGAAGTTAGTGCAGAAATAGCAGGAGCTATGACAGAAATATTTCAAATGTCATTAGAAACGGGAATAGTGCCGGAGGATTGGCGTACTGCGCATGTTGTTCCATTGTTTAAAAAGGGTTCAAAGAATAAACCTAGCAATTATAGACCTGTTAATTTGACGTCAGTGGTGGGCAAATTAATGGAAAGGATACTTAGAGATAATATATATAAGCATCTGGATAAACAGGGTCTGATCAGGAACAGCCAACATGGATTTGTGCCTGGAAGGTCATGTTGACAAACCTTCTTGAATGTTTTGAAGCGGTAACTAGGGAAATTGATGAGGGTAAAGCAGTGGATGTTGTCTATCTGGATTTCAGTAAGGCCTTTGACAAGGTTCCCCATGGAAGGTTGGTTAAGAAGGTTCAATCTTTGGGTGTTAATGGTGGAGTAGCAAGGTGGATTCAACAGTGGCTGAATGGGAGATGTCAGAGAGTAATGTGGATGGCTGTTTGTCAGGTTGGAAGCCGGTGACCAGTGGGGTGCCTCAAGGATCTGTGTTGGGTCCACTGTTGTTTGTCATGTACATCAATGATCTGATGATGGGGTGGAAAATTGGATAAGTAAGTATGCAGATGATACTAAGATAGGTGGTGTTGTGCATAATGAAGTAGATTTTCAAAGTCTACAGAGAGATTTGGGCCATATGGAAAAGTGGGCTGAAAGATGGCAGATGGAGTTTAATGCTGATAAGTGTGAAGTGCTACATCTTGGCAGGACAAATCAAAATAGGACGTACATGGTAAATGGTAGGGAATTGAGGAATGCTGTGGAACAGAGAGATCTAGGAATAACTGTGCATAGTTCCCTGAAGGTGGAATCGCATGTAGATGAGGTGGTAAAGAAAGCCTTTGGTGTGCTGGTCTTTATAAATCAGAGCATTGAATATAGGAGTAGGGAAGTAATGTTAAAATTGTACAAGGCATTGGTAAGACCAATTCTGGAGTATGGTGTACAATTTTGGTCGCCTAATTATAGGAAGGATGTCAACAAAATAGAGAGAGTACAGAGGAGATTTACTAGAATGTTGCCAGGGTTCCAGCAACTATGTTACAGAGAAAGGTTGAACAAGTTAGGTCTTTATTCTTTGGAGCGCAGAAGGTTAAGGGGGGACTTGATTGAGGTCTTTAAAATGATGAAAGGGATAGACAGAGTTGACGTGGATAACGTTTTTCCCATTGAGGGTAGGGAAGATTCAAACAAGAGGGCATGACATGAGAATTAAGGGACAGAGGTTTAGGGGTAACGTGAGGGGGAACTTCTTTACTCAGAGGGTGGTGGCTGTGTGGAATGAGCTTCCAGCAGAAGTGGTGGAGGCAGGATCGATTTTAACATTTAAGAGTAAAGTGGATAGGTATATGGACGTGAAGGGAATGGAGGGGTATGGTCTGAGTGCAGGTAGATGGGACTAGGGGAAAACAAATGGTCGGCACGGACTGGAAGGGCCGAGAGGGCCTGTTTCCGTGCTGTAATTGTTATATGGTTATATGGTTATATTTAAGAGGGAGTTAGATGTGGCCCTTGTGGCTAAAGGGATCAGGAGGTATGGAGAGAAGGCAGGTACAGGATACTGAGTTGGATGATCAGTCGTGATAATATTGAATGGCGGTACAGGCTCGAAGGGCCGAATGGCCTACTCCTGCACCTATTTCTATGTTTCTATATTTCTAACCACAACTACTGCCTCTGGAAACTTGTTCCATACACCCACCACCCTTTGTGTGGAAATAGTTACCACTCAGATTCCCATTCAATCTTTTCCCCTTCAGCTTGAAACTGTATCCTCTGATCCTCGATTCTCCGACTCTGGGCACTCGCTACACGTTAGGGGACATTTTACAAGAGGGCCAATTAACCAAGGTCTTAATAGACAATAGACAATAGGTGCAGGAGTAGGCCATTCGGCCCTTCGAGTCAACACCGCCATTCAATGTGATCGTGGCTGATCATCCACAATCAGAACCCCGTTCCTGCCTTCTCCCCTTATCCCCTGACTCCGCTATCTTTAAGAGCCCTATCTAGCTCTCTCTTGAAAGCATCCAGAGAACCGGCCTCCACCGCCCTCAGAGGCAGAGAATTCCACAGACTCACAGCTCTCTGTGTGAAAAAGTGTTACCTCATCTCCGTTCTAAATAGCTTACCCTTTATTCTTAAACTGTGGCCCCTGGTTCTGGACTCCCCCAACATCGGGAACACGTTTCCTGCCTCTAGCGTATCCAAACCCTTAACAATCTTAGGTAGACAAAATTGCTGGAGAAACTCAACGGGTGCGGCAGCATCTATGGAGCGAAAGAAAAAGGCAACGTTTCGGGCCAAAACCCTTCTAAACCCTGCTCCATAGATGCTGCCGCACCCGCTGAGTTTCTCCAGCAATTTTGTCTACCTACGATTCTCCAGCATCTGTAGTTCCTTCTTAAAACCTTAACAATCTTATATGTTTGAATAAGATCTCCTCTCATCCTTCTAAACTCCAGAGTGTACAAGCCCAGCTGCTCCATTCTCTCAGCATATGACAGTCCCGCCATCCCGGGGATTAACCTTGTAAACCTACCCTGCACTCCCCCAATAGCAAGAATGTCCTTCCTCAAATTAGGGGACCAATTTGGGATGTGGGAGGAAACCGAAGCACCCTGAGGAAACCCGCGCGGTCACTGGGAGAACATGCAAACTCCACGCAGCGAGCACCCGTGGTCAGGATCGAACTCGGGTCTCTGGCGCTGTAAGGCAGCAGCTCCACCAGCTGCGTCACTGAGCCCCCAGTCTCTTTGTTTGATTGGAGTTTTGCTTAAAACAATGGAAGTAAATTCAGCATTTTTTTTACAGTGCATGGCACAATCATTGAATGGTCCAGAACAGCAGGTTTTACAAGTTTTCAGCGACTGTAAACAAGTTACTCACAGGCTGAGGACTGGACTCCCTTTAAATTGCTTCACATAGGTGACAAAGCTATTTTCAGCTGTGTCAATAAGGCAAGGTTAAATTACCCTCAAATACAAAAGAGTGACTGGTCCTTCCAAAGAAAGGAAAATAATCCCGTCCTCTCTTGCTGTTTGGTTTACTCCTGCATGTCATTATACTAATGAGCTTTAGAAGATGCTTCACGTGGCTTGACGTGGCCTTGAGAAACAGAAGAACTGCAGAATTAAGACATTTGGCCCAACAAGACTCATCTGAGGTCCCCTCATTTGAGGAAGGACATTCTTGCAATTGAGGGAGTGCAGCGTAGGTTTACAAGTTTAATTCCCGACCCGATCTCCCGGTGGCTCAGCACTTCAACTCCCCCTCCCATTTCGTATCCGACCCCTCTGTCCTGGGCCTCCTCCACGGCCAGAGTGAACAACACCACAAATTGGAGGAACAGCACCTCAGCTTGGGGAGTCTGCATCCTCTGGGCTTGAACATTGAATTTTCTCAATTCTGTTAACCATTGCTGTCTCCTCCCCTTCCCACCTCTCCCTCAGCCCTCGGGCTCCTCCTCCTCCTTTTTCCTTTCTTCTCCCTGCCCCCTCCCCCCACCTCCCATCAGTCTGAAGAAGGGTCTCGACCCGAAACGTCGCCTATCTCCTTCGCTCCTTAGATGCTGCTGCACCCGCTGAGTTTCTCCAGCCTTTTGTGTACCCTTAATTCCCGGGATGTTGGGACTGTCAATATGTTGAGAGAATGGAGCGGCTGGGCTTGTACACTCTGGAGTTTAGAATGGTGTTTTACCATTAATGTTTTATTATTATTAATGTTTAGTGTTTTCTGAGTCATTCGTAACTGCCACTGTATGTCATGTTGTTACTTGTGGGCGGAGCACCAAGGCAAATTCCTTGTATGCGAATACTTGGCCAATAACAATTACAGCACGGAAACAGGCCCTACTTAGAAGGATGAGAGGGAATCTTATTGAAACATATAAGATTGTTAAGGGTTTGGACATGCTTGGGGCAGGAAACATGTTCCAGATGTTGGGGGAGTCCAGAACCAGGGGCCACACACAGTTTAAGAATAAGGGGTGAGCCATTTAGAACGGAGACGAGGAAACACTTTTTCTCACAGAGTGTTGTGAGTCTGTGGAATTCTCTGCCTCAGAGGGCGGTGGAGGCCAGTTCTCTGGATACTTTCAAGAGAGAGCTGGATAGGGCTCTTAAAGATAGCGGAGTCAGGGGGAATGGGGAGAAGGCAGGAACGAGGTACTGATTGGGGATGATCAGCCATGATCATATTGAATGGCGGTGCTGGCTCGAAGGACCGAATGGCCTATTCCTGCACCTATTGTCTATTGTCTACCATTCAATCATCGCTGATCTATCTTTGCCTCCAAGCCCCATTCTCCTTCCTTCTCCCCGAAACCCTTGACACCTTTACTAATCCAGATCCTATCAATCTCCGCCTTAAAGATTCCCAACGCGTTGTTTTCACAGCCCTCTGTGGCAATGAGTTCCACAGAATCACCGCCCTCTGGCGAAAGCAATTGCTCCTCATCTCCTTCCCAAAGGTGCATCCTTTTATTCTGAATCTGTGCCCTCTGATCCTGGACTCTCCCACTAAGTGTTGATAACTGGGGTGGCACGGTGGCGCAGCGGTAGAGTTGCTGCCTTGCAGCGCCAGAGGCCCGCGTTCGACCCCGACCACGGGGTGCTGTCTGTGCAGAGTTTGTACGTTCTCCCAGTGACAGAACAGGTTTTTCCCCCAGAGATCTTCAGTTTCCTCTCACAATCCAAAGACAATAGACAATAGGTGCAGGAGTAGGCCATTCGGCCCTTCGAGCCAGCACCGCCATTCAATGTGATCATGGCTGATCATCCCCAATCAGTACCCCGTTCCTGCCTTCTCCCCATGTCCCCTGACCCCGCTATTTTTAAGAGCCCTATCAAGCTCCCTCTTGAAAGTATCCAGTGAATCGGCCTCCACCGCCCTCTGAGGCAGAGAATTCCACAGGTTCGCAACTCTCTGGGTGAAAAAGTGTTTCCCCGTCTCCGTTCTAAATGGCTTACCTCTCATTCTTAAACTGTGGACCTTGGTTCTGGACTCCCCCAACATCGGGAACATCTTTCCTGCCTCTAGCGTGTCCAAACCCTTGATAATCTTATATGTTTTAATAAGATCCCCTCTCATCCTTCTAAACTGCAGAGCGTACAGGCCCAGACGCTCCATTCTCACAGCATATGATAGTCCCGCCATCCCGGGAATTAACCTCATAAACCTACGCTGCACTCCCTCAATAGCAAGAATGTCCTCCCTCAAATTAGTGGACCAAAACTACACACAATACTCCAGGCGTGGTTTCACTAGGGCCCTTTACAACTGCAGAAGGACCTCTTTGCTCCTATACTCACATCCTCTTGCTATGAAGGCCAACATGCCATTCGCTTTCTTCACGTACTGGTTTGTAGGTTATTTCTCTTGGCATAAGTGTCAATTGTCCGGAGTGTGTGTTGGATAGTATTAATGTGCGGGGAGGGAAATTCGCTGGTTGGTGCAGACTCTGTGGGCCGAAGTGCCTGTTTCCACACTGCATCTCCAAAACTACCTGCTCACAACTACCTGTCAACAACCTGCTCACCTGTATTCCCAATCCCGGGCCAGGTGCAAACATTTTGGTCCCAATCATCTTGGACAGGTTTCGAGGTTGGCTCCAGGTTCTCCCATCGTCGTTGCTCTCGATCAGCAGGGTGCTGGAAACGTTGCATTGGTAGTGGTGGGCGCACATTGTGTACATGATAAAAACCAGCTCCTTCTGCTCGTCGACCAGTATCACCCCCAAGTTCAGGCCGTCGAGCTTCGAGCCGTCGTTGTCCAGGAAGGTGGTGGGGCTCCAGGTGGCACCTGGAGGAGTCAAGCAGAAGCGGGCAATGAAGCACGGAGGCACGGCGGTAGGGTTGCTGCCTCACATCATGGTCTGGTTTGGCTCAGCCACCTGGAGGCTGCAGCGAATCGTCCGATCAGGTGAGAAGGTTATTGGCTGCAACCTTCCCTCCAGTGATGAACTGTACACTGCAAGGGCCAGGAAGCGAGCGGGCATGATCATCTCTCACCCCTCTCACCCAGGCCACAAACTCTTTGAATCACTTCCCTCTGGAAGGCGACTCCGGACTGTCAAAGCTGCCACAGCCAGACGTAAAAACAGTTTTTATCCATGAGTAGTTGCTCTACTCAATAGCCAAAAATCTGTATCCTCCCTTTGATCTGGTATTTTGTTGGTTCCCATGCTTGATCAATGGTGTTTTATTATTAATGTTTTATTATTATTAATGTTTAGTGTTTTCTGAGTCATTCGTAACTGTCACTGTATGTCATGTTGTTACTTGTGGGCGGAGCACCAAGGCAAATTCCTTGTATGTGAATACTTGGCCAATAAACTTAGTTACTTACAACGCCAGAGACCCTGGTTCGATCCCGACTATTGCCAGTTCTTGCCATTGAGGGAGTGCAGCGTAGGTTCACCAGGTTAATTCCCGGGATGGTGGGACTGACGTATGATCAAAGAATGGGTCGACTGGGCTTGTATTCACTGGCGTTTAGAAGGATGAGAGGGGATCTTGTAAGATTGAAACATGTAAGATTATTATGTTTAAGAAGGAACTGCAGATGCTGGAAAATCGAAGGTAGACAAAAATGCTGGAGATACTCAGCGGGTGTGGCCGAATCTATGGAGCGAAGGAAATAGGCAATGTTTCTGAAGAAAGGTTTTGGCGCAAAACATTGCCTATTTCCTTTCCTCCATAGATGCTGCCTCACCCCCTGAGTTTCTCCAGCATTTTTGTCTACCGAAAATTATTAAGGGATTGGACACGCTAGAGGCAGGAAAAATGTTCCCGATGTTGTGGGATCCAGAACCAGGGGCCACAGTTTAAGAATAAGGAGTAAGCCGTTTAGAATGGAGATGAGGAAACACTTTTTTACACAGAGAGTTGTTAGTCTGTGGAATTCTCTGCCTCAGAGGGCGGTGGAGGCCAGTTCTCTGGATACTTTCAAGAGAGAGTTAGATAGGGCTCTTAAAGATAGAGAGTTAGGGGATATGGGGAAATGGCAGGAACGGGGTACTGAATGTGGATGATCAGCCATGATCACATTGGCGGTGATGGCTCGAAGGAGAGGGAGGGGGTGGAGAGAACGAGGTAAAGGATGGAAGATAAAATGCATGGGTCACAAAGTGCTGGAGTAACTCAACAGATCCGGCAGCATCTCTGGAGAACATGGACTGGTGACCTTTCAGTTCGAGACACAAGGACTCAACTCGAAACGTCACCTATCCGTGTTCTCCAGAGATGCTGCCTGATCTGCCAAGTTGCTCCAGTGCTTTCTGTCTCTATCGGTATTAACCAGCATCTGCACTTCATTCTTTCTACAGAAAATGGACGGGGAGAGGAGATGAGTTAACCGAGGAGGGAAAGGAGCAGGGTGATATTGGGAGGTGCAGGTGAAGTGTGGTGAGCACACGTTCTAATGCTCTCTTCTTCTTGCACACGTCGTGCACAGCATAAAGTTGCAGGACAACTTGTTCTATTTGATCTTATTTGATTGTGAGACCACACCTGGAGTATTGTGTGCAGTTTTGGTCCATTAATTTGAGGAAGGACATTCTTGCTATTGAGGGAGTGCAGCGTAGGCTCACAAGGTTAATTCCCGGAATGGCAGGACTCACATATGCTGAAGGAATGGAGCATCTGGGCTTGTACACTCTGCAGTTTAGAAGGATGAGAGGGGGATCTTGTTGAAACATATAAGATTGTTAAGGGTTTGGACACGCTAGAGGCAGGAAACATGTTCCCGATGTTGGGGGAGTCCAGAACCAAGGGCCACAGTTTAAGAAAAAGGGGTAAGCCATTTAGAACAGAGACGAGGAAACACTTTTTCTCACAGAGAGATGTGGAATTCTCTGCCTCAGAGGGTGGTGGAGGCCGGTTCTCTGGATACTTTCAAGAGAGTGCTAGATAGAGCTCTTAACGATAGCAGAGTCAGGGGATATGGGGAGAAGGTAGGAACGGGGTACTGATTGTGGATGATCAGCCATGATCACATTGAATGGCAGTGCTGGCTTGATGGGGCGAATGGCCTACTCCTGCACCTATTGTCTATTGATTGTGCCTGCCAGGTTAATTGCATGTGTTGAAACAGGGCGGACCAGGTGAAAGTTGCAATCTCCCACCCCAGTTCTAATGTTACAAATATCTTACCCAGGGGCGGAGGGCCAGTGTTAGTCATTTCTCAGTTCAGTTTAGTTTTATTTAGTGATACAGCGCGGAAATAGGTTTTTCCGCTCACCGAGTCTGCGCTGACAAACGATCCTAGTACACTAACACTGTCCTACACCCTGGGGACAATTATACCGGAGCCAATTAACCTACAAACCTGTACGTCTTTGGAAATGTGGGATAAAATTAAGAATGACTGGGAAAGAGAATGCCAAATTTCTCTACCTATAGAGAAATGGGAGAGGATTCTTCAATTAGTTAATGCTTTCTCAATGTGTGCAAGACACGCTTTGATACAATTCAAGGCGGTTCACAGAGCTCGTATGTCAAAAGATAAGTTGGCTCGTTTTTATGGTCATATAAACCCTACCTGTGACAGATGTAATTCTGAAGTGGCCTCACTAACCCATATGTTTTGGTCCTGCCCACTTTTGGAAAAATATTGGAAAGACATTTTTGATACTATTTCTGTAGTTTTAGGTATTGATTCACAATCTCATCCTATTACTGCAATTTTTGGGCTACCAATGTTAGATTGTATTCATCTGTCCCGTTCTGCCCATCGGCTGATTGCTTTTACCACATTAATCGCCAGCAGATCTATTTTATTAAATGGAAAGACTCCAACCCTCCGACCACACTCCATTGGTACTCCAAAACGATATCATGTTCAAACTTAGAAAAAATTAGGAGTGACATTGTTGAACGCTTGGTTAAATTTGATAGTACTTGGGGAAGATTTATTCAACATTTTCATACGACATAAATTGTCCCCTCTCCAACCGTTATAAAAATTATTTTACCATTATACGGTGGAACGGACAAACAGGGACTAAAATTGTTGAAATTCTTTGCAGCCCAGATTCCGTTTAGCTTCTTTTTTCCTAGTTTAGGGGGGGTTTGTTTTTTCATTTTTTCTCTTTTTTTATTTTTTTTTAGTTTTATCTTTTTTAAAAATATATATGTTCTCTTTTAAACACTTAACTATATCTACATAGAGACCGGGAGGTCTATATTCAATGAGTATTTTGACACTAGACTCACATTTACTCATACCTGCTATCAATTTTCCAGCATCTGCAGTTCCTTCTTTAACACATTAATGTAATCCTGATCCTTATGTATCAATATTATTATTATGTTTATCATTATTTTGTTGTTTGTTTTTGAAAAAAAACTAAAAATAGATTTTAAAAAGAAAGAAAGGAAATTTGGGAGGAAATCGGAGAAATGTGCCCGGAGAAAACCTCAGGGTGAACGTACAAACTGTACAGACAACACCCGCACTCAGGATTGAACCTGCGTCTCTGACACTGCGAGGCAGCAACTCTACCATATCGAACCTGCAAAACGCTAAAGTCCTGAGGGTTATGAGAAAAATCCTCTGAACATGACAGGCATCAGGATCTTTGGTTGCCAGGGCAGAACTAGGTGCTGTTTACACGGTTTATGATGCTGACTGAGGAGGATTGAACCCATTGCTCTTGCCCCACACCACTCACGAGTTTCAACTGGACGCCCTTTGGTCAGTCCAGCAGATATCACCACCCACCCACCTTCACCTTTCCCCTGCAAATGTCATGAGTCCTCTTTTGATCAAAGATTAAAGGGCCTGTCCCACTTGACCGTCCTTTGCGCCTCATTTAGACAATAGACAACAGGTGCAGGAGGAGGCCATTCAGCCCTTCGAGCCAGCACCGCCATTCAATGTGATCAAGGCTGATCATCCCCAATCAGTACCCCGTTCCTGCCTTCTCCCCATATCCCCTGACTCCACTATTTTTAAGAGCCCTATCTAGCTCTCTCTTGAAAGCATCCAGAGAACCTGCCTCCACCGCCCTCTGAGGCAGAGAATTCCACAGACTCACAACTCTCTGTGAGAAAAAGTGTTTCCTCGTCTCCGTTCTAAATGGCTTACTCCTTATTCTTAAACTGTGGCCCCTGGTTCTGGACTCCCCCAACATCGGGAACATGTTTCCTGCCTCTAGCGTGTCGAAACCCTTAACAATCTTGTATGTTTCAATGAGATCCCTATTCATCCTTCTAAACTCCAGAGTGTACAAGCCCAGCCGCTCCATTCTCTCAGCATATGACAGTCCCGCCATCCCGGGAATTAACCTTGTAAACCTACGCTGCACTCCCTCAATAGCAAGAATGTCCTTCCTCAAATTAGGGGACCAAAACTGCACACAATTTGATCAAAGATTAAAGCGCCTGTCCCACTTGGGCCGTCATTTGCGCCTCATTGCGACGTTGTGCGCAAATCACGCGTCATCATGTTGTCTGGTGCACGTGACGTCATTAGAATTCCCCGAGACGCACGTGACGCATGGTTAAGCACGGTGACGTAACCATGTGTCACCACGCGATACACGCGTCGGGACGCCAGCGTTCGACGCCAATGCATCAGCGTGCGTACGCGATATGTCAGCGTGCATACACGATACGTCACGCAGGTGGCGCGCGGGGATTTTGTGCTTCACAAAATCCTGAAGCGCCGCGCGATATGGCGCACAACTCCATACTCCTCCACGCCTCTCCATTCGCCCGTCCCGCACTACCCTTGAGGCACAACGCGACGACCACATTTTTGGAGGTCGCGTAAATGGCGTGCAAATGTCAGCCAAGTGGGACAGGCCCTTAACACTATTTAAACTACCAAACTCAGTCATCCTCATTGAGACTTGCCCAGGGATTTGAGTGCGATGTAGAAACAATTCAGACCACTATTATATAGTCAGAGAGTCAAAGTGTGGAAACCAGGCCTCAGCCGACCAACATGTCCCACCTGCATTAGCCTCACTTACCTGCGTTTGGCCCACATCCCTCCAAACCTATCCTATCCATGTACCTGTCTAATTGCTTCTTACATTTTGAGATAGTCCCTGCCTCGACTACCTCCTCTGGCAGCTCGTTCCATACACCCATCACCCTCTGTGTGAAAAGGTTATCCCTCAGATTCAGTCTGAATTAGGGTCTCGACCCGAAACTTCACCTATTCCTTCGCTCCATAGATGCTGCCTCACCCACTGAGTTTCTCCAGCATTTTTGTCGACCTCAGATTCCTAAAATCTTTCCCCCCACCCCATCTCAAACCTATCTTGTAACTCTCTGGTTAATTGGCTTGGTAAATGTAAAGTCACAACTCTCTGGGTGAAAAGGTTTTTCCTCATCTCCGTCCAAAATGGCCTACCACTTATTCTTAAACTGTGACCCCTGGTCCTGGACTCCCCCAACATTGAAAACATTTTTCCTGCAACTTGCCTGTCCAATCCCTTAATATTTGTATATGTTTCTCTAATATCCCCTCCCATCCTAAATTCCAGTGAATACAAGCCCAGTCGCCCCATTCTTTCATCATATGTCAGTCCCGCCACACCGGGAAATAACCTGGTGAACCTACGCTGCACTCCCTCAATAGCAAGAATGTCCTTCCTCAAATTAAGAGAACAAAACTCTTGGTATTCTTGCTATTGAGGGAGTGCAGCGTAGGTTTACAAGGTTAATTCCCGGGATAGCGTGACTGTCATATGCTGAGAGAATGGAGCGGCTGGGCTTGTACACTCTGGAGTTTAGATGGATGAGAGGGGATCTTCTTGAAACATATAAGATTGTTAAGGGTTTAGACACAGTAGAGAGAGGAAACATGTTCTCAATGTTGGGGGAGTCCAGAACCAGGGGGCACAGTTTAAGAATAAGGGGTAAGCCATTTAGAACGGAGACGAGGAAACACTTTTTCTCACAGAGAGTTGTGAGTCTGTGGAATTCTCTGTCTCAGAGGGCGGTGGAGGTCGTTTCTCTGGATACTTTCAAAAGAGAGCGAGATAGGGCTCTTAAAGATAGCGGAGTCAGGGGATATGGCGAGAAGGCAGGAACGGGGTACTGATTGGGGATGATCATCACGTTGAATGGTGGTGCTGGCTCGAAGGGGCGAATGGCCTACTCCTGCACCTATTGTCTATTGTAAAACTGCACACAATACACCTGGTGCGGTCTCAGCAGGACCCTGTGCATCCGCAGTAGGACCTCCTTGCTCCTGTACTCAACTCCTCTCGCAACGAAGGCCAACGAAAATGCCGTTAGCTTTCTTCACTGCCTGCTGCACCGAACACAACAGCAATCAATCACCTGTGTCGGTCGAGGTGCGGACGGCAATGAACTTGGCACCAATGTCAGCCGACGAATGCTTCCTTGCCTCAGCCACGGCAATGAGGTTATTGGAGGGGGTGAGAGAAATGAGCGGCACCCTGAAGGTGTCCACATGGCCCACACCACCGCTGATCCACAACAACTGTTCATCTTCAATGAGTGGCTGGATCTGGAACAGAATGGGGAAGAGTCACTCTACTATATATAGTCCAGCGGGCGATAGACAATAGACAATAGGTGCAGGAGTAGGCCATTCGGCCCATTGATCCAGCACTACCATTCAATGTGATCATGGCTAATCATCCACAATCAGTACTCCGTTCCTGCCTTCTCCCCATATCCCCTGACTCCGCTATTTTTAAGAGCCCTATCTCGCTCTCTCTTGAAAGCATCCAGAGAACCGGCCTCCACTGCCCTCTGAGGCAGAGAATTCCACAGATCATCCACAATCAGTACCCCTTTCCTGCCTTCTCCCCATATCCCCAGACTCTGCTATCTTTAAGAGCCCTATCTCGCTCTCTCTCGAAAGCATCCAGAGAACCGGCGTCCACCGCCCTCTGAGGCAGAGAATTCCACAGACTCACCACTCTCTGTGTGAAAAAGTGTTTCCTCGTCTCCATTCTAAATGGCTTACCCCTTATTCTTAAACTGCGGCCCCTGGTTCTGGACTCCCCCAACATCGGGAACATCGGGTCCACACATTCTCATTCAGAACACAGAGTGCAGTATCCATGCATCTATCTAATAGTTTTTTGTTTTCAAAAAATTAAAAGTTTTTTGTTTTCAAAAAATTAAATTAATTAGTTTAGTTTTGTTGAGAGATAGAAGGCAGAAAACTGGCCCGACTAGTCTGTGCCGACCAGCGATCGCCGCACACTAACACTACCCTACACACGCGAGGGAGAAGTTTACATGTATAAGGGGTTGGACAGGCTAGATGCAGGAAGATTGTTCCCGATGTTGGGGAAGTCCAGGACAAGGGGTCACAGCTTAAGGATAAGGGGGAAATCCTTTAAGACCGAGATGAGAAAGACTTTTTTCACACAGAGAGTGGTGAGTCTCTGGAACTCTCTGCCACAGAGGGTAGTTGAGGCCAGTTCATTGGCTATATTTAAGAGTGAGTTGGATGTGGCCCTTGTGGCTAAGGGGATCAGGGGGTATGGAGAGAAGGCAGGTACGGGATACTGAGTTGGATGATCAGCCATGATCATATTGAATGGCGGTGCAGGCTCGAAGGGCTGAATGGCCTACTCCTGCACCTAATTTCTATGTTTCTATGTTTCTATACCGATCCAGTGAACGTGCAATCCTGTACGTCTTTGGAGTGTGGGAAGAAAACAGAGATTCTCCATCATGGTCTGGTTTGGCTCAGCCACCAAGCACGACATCCGGAGGCTGCAGCGAATCGTCCGATCAGCTGAGAAGGTTTTTGGCTGCAACTTTCCCTCCATTGATGAACTGTACACTGCAAGGGCCAGGAAGCGAGTGGGCAAGATCATCTCTGACCCCTCTCACCCTGGCCACAAACTCTTTGAATCACTTCCCTCTAGGAGGCGACTCCGGACTGTCAAAGCTGCCACAGCCAGACATAAAAACTGTTTTTTTTCCACGAGTGGTAGCTCTACTACTACTACTACTACTACTAGAAGAGGTTCTTCTGCAGTTGTATAGGGCTCTGGTGAGACCACATCTGGAGTATTGCGTACAGTTTTGGTCTCTTAATTTGAGGAAGGACATCCTTGTGATTGAGGCAGTGCAGCGTAGGTTCACGAGATTGATCCCTGGGATGGCGGGACTGTCATATGAGGAAAGATTGAAAAGACTAGGCTTGTATTCAATGGAGTTTAGAAGGATGAGGGGGGATCTTAAAGACACATATAAAATTATAAAAGGACTGGACAAGCTAGATGCAGGAAAAATGTTCCCAATGTTGGGTGAGTCCAGAACCAGGGGCCACAGTCTTAGAATAAAGGGTGGGTCATTTAAGACTGAGGTGAGAAAAAACATTTTCACCCAGAGAGTTGTGAATTTGTGGTTTTCCTACAGTGGCTGCCACAGAGAGCAGTGGAGACCAAGTCACTGGATGGATTTAAGAGAGAGTTAGATAGAGCTCTAGGGGCTAGTGGAGTCAAGGGATATGGGGAGAAGGCAGGCACGGGTTATTGATAGCGGATGATCAGCCATGATCACAATGAATGGCGGTGCTGGCTCGAAGGGCCGAATGGCCTCCTCCTGCACCAATTTTCTATGTTTCTATGTACTCAATAACCAAAAACCTGTAGCCTCCTTTTGCTCTGGTGTTTTATTTAATTCACATGTTTAATCGACAAGGTTTTATTAATAATATTTAATGTTATCTGAGTCATTCCTAACTGTCACTGTATGTCATGTTGTCACTTGCCGGCAGAGCACCAAGGCAAATTCCTTGTATGTGAATACTTGGCCAATAAACCTATTAATTCATTCATTCATTCCGGAGAAAACCCACACAAGTCACCGCGAGAACCTACAATCTCCATACAGACAAGCACCCTTTGTCAGGATCGAACACCTGGATCTCTGGTGCTGTACCGCTTTCATCGTCTCCGTTCTAAATGGCCTGCCCCTTTTTCTTAAACTGTGGCCCCTGGTTCTGGACTCCCCCAACATCGGGAACATTTTTCCTGCCTCTAGCGTGTCCAAACCCTTAATAATCGTATATGTTTCAATAAGATCCCCTCTAAACTCCAGAGTATACAAGCCAGCCGCTCCATTCTCTCAGCAGATGACAGTCCCGCCATCCTGGGAATTAACCTCGTGAACCTGTGCTGCACTCCCTCAATAGCAAGAATGTCCTTCCTCAAATTAGGAAATGGCAGATTAGTTGAACAGGTACTTTAGATCCATCTTCACAGGAGGACAGTAAACAATCTTCAAGTGGCTGCCTCTCCGTCTGAAGAAGGGTCTCGACCCGAAACATCACCTATTCCCTTTCTCCAGAGATGCTTCCTGACCCGCTGAGCTACTCCAGCTTTTTGTGTCTATCTTCAGTTTAAACCAGCATCTGCAGTTCCTTCCTACACAACATTTTGACCATTCCATCTTGAAATCAAATTCAATTAAGTCTGATTATTTTTACAGAATTCTTGATGAAACAAACAGACTGCTTTCTTATACTGAAAGCAATGACATTAAACCGAACACTTGAGACTAGTCACCCCTAATTGACGCAATTATTGCCACTACAAGGCAGTGGACGCAAGAAATACATTGAACGGGAGAAGCCAACATTGCAACGACCACATATGCCAAATGCAAAGTTTAAGAAAGAACTGCAGATGCTGGAAAAATCGAAGGTAGACAAAAATGCTGGAGAAACTCAGCGGGTGAGGCAGCATCCATGGAGCGAAGGAATAGGTGACGTTTTGGGTCGAGACCCTTCTTCAGACTAAATGCAAAGTTTAGATTAGTTTGGTGATACGGAAATTGGCCCTTCGGCCCAATGAGTCTAGCGATCCCCGTACACAAACACTATCATGCACACACCAGCGACAATTTACAATTTTACCGAGACAATTAACCTGAAAACCTTTGGAAAGTCTTTGGAGTGTGGGAGGAAACCAGAGCAACTGGAGAAAACCCACACGGTCGCAGGGAGAATGTACAAAACCAACCAAAGTCAATAGACTATAGACAAGGGGTGCAGGAGTAGCCCTTCGAGCCAGCACTGCCAATCAATGTGATCCTGGCTGATCATCCAGGACTGAGCCGGGGCAACTCTGCCGCTGTGCCACGCGCTGCCCGTCATCCTCTGTAAATTGTCCCTATTGTGTAGGATTGGCAGCGCGGACATGGTGGGCCGTGGGGCCCGGTTCCACGCTGTATCCATAAACTAAACCCCCTCCCTTTACCGCGGGCAATGTTCACCAACAACGCATGAGAATGGGGATGAGAGGGAAAGATAGATCAGCCGGGATTGAACGGTGGAGCTGACTCGATGGGGCCAAATGGCCCTCATTCTGCTCCCACGACTTAGGAATTTAGAGGGCACAGATGAAAGATGGGAGGGGGTTAGATGAAAGATGGGAGGGGGAGAAAATAGGTGCAGCCTTCGAGCCTGCACCGCCATTCAATATGATCATGGCTGATCATCCAACTCAGTATCCTGTACCTGCCTTCTCTCCATACCCCCTGATCCCTTTAGCCACAAGGGCCACATCTAACCCAACTTTAATGGAATTGTAGAAACATAGAAAATAGGTGCAGGAGGAGGCCATTCGGCCCATTGAGCCAGCACCGCCATTCAATGTGATCATGGCTGTTGTGCGGGGCAAGATTTTTTTTAACAGGCTCATGCACGCACGCACACGCACACACCATATACATACACACACACACACAGATACCGTATACACACACACACACACAGATATTGTATACACACACATACCATACACACACACACACATATATACACACACACACAGATATTGTATACACACACGCACATACCATATACACACACACATACAGTGGCTTGCAAAAGTTTTCATACCCCTTGAACTTTTCCACATTTTGTCACATTACAACCACAAACGTAAATGTATTTTATTGGGATTTTATGTGATAGACCAACAGAAAGACCAACTCATAATTGTGAAGTGGAAGGAAAATGATACATGGTTTTCAAATTTTATTACAAATAAAAAACTGAAAAGTGTGGCGTGCAAAAGTATTCAGCCCCCCTGAGTCAATACTTTGTAGAACCACCTTTCACTGCAATTACAGCTGCAAGTCTTTTGGGGTATGTCTCTACCAGCTTTGCACATCTAGCGACTGAAATTTATCCCATTCTTCTTTGCAAAATAGCTCAAGCTCAGTCAGATTGGATGGAGAGCGTCTGTGAACAGCAATTTTCAAGTCTTGCCAGAGATTCTCAATTGGATTTAGGTCTGGACTTTGACTGGGCCATTCTAACACATGAATATGCTTTGATCTAAACCATTCCATTGTAGCTCTGGTTGTATGTTTAGGGTCATTGTCCTGCTGGAAGGTGAACCTCTGCCCCAGCCTCAAGTCTTTTGCAAACTCTAACAGGTTTTCTTGCAAGATTGCCCTGTATTTGGCTCCATCCATCTTCCCATCAACTCTGATCAGCTTCCCTGTCCCTGCTGAAGAAAAGCATCCCCACAGTAAGATGCTGCCACCACCATGTTTCACAGTGGGGATGGTGTGTTCAGGGTGATGTGCAGTGTTAGTTTTCCGCCACACATAGCGTTTTGCATTTAGGCCAAAAACTTCAATTTAGGTCTCATCAGACCAGAGCACCTTCCTCCACATGTTTGCTGTGTCCCCCACATGGCTTGTGGCAAACTGCAAACGGGACTTCTTATGGCTTTGTTTCAACAATGGCTTTCTTCTTGCCACTCTTCCATAAAGCCCGATTTGTGGAGTGTACGACTAATAGTTGTCCTGTGGACAGAATCTCCCACCTGAGCTGTGGATCTCTGCAGCTCCTCCAGAGTTACCATGGGCCTCTTGGCTGCTTTTCTGATCAATGCTCTCCTTGCCCGGCCTGTCAGTTTAGGTGGATGGCCATGTCTTGGTAGGTTTGCAGTTGTGCTATACTCTTTCCATTTTCGGATAATGGATTGAACAGTGCTCCGTGAGATGTTCAAAGCTTGGGATATTTTTTATAACCTAACCCTGCTTTAAACTTCTCCACAACTTTATCCCTGACCTATCTGGTGTGTTCCTTGGGCTTCACGATGCCCAAGGAACATTGTTTGTTCACTAATGTTCTCTAACAAACCTCTAAGACCGTCACAGAACAGCTGTATTTATACTGAGATTAGATTACACATAAGTGAATTCTATTTACTAATTAGGTAACTTCTGAAGGCAATTGGTTGCACTGGATTTTATTTAGGGGTATCAGAATAAAGGGGGCTGAATACTTTTGCATGCCACAATTTTCAGTTTTTTATTTATAAAAAATTTAAAAACCATGTATCATTTTCCTTCCACTTCACAATTATGTGCCACTTTGTGTTGGTCTATCACATAAAATCCCAATAAAATACATTTACGTTTGTGGTTGTAACGTGACAAAATGTGGAAAAGTTCAAGGGGTATGAATACTTTTGCAAGCCACTGTATATACACGCACACACACACATACCATAGACACACACACACACACACACAGATATTGTATACACACACACATACACAGATACCGTATACACACACATATACACATATACATACACACGCGCACATACACACAGTGTGGTGATGGCTTGGAACTCGCTGCCAGGGATGGTGGTGGAGGCAGATATACGACAGTGACATTTTAGAGGCTTTTTAGATAGGCATGTGGAAACGCAGGAACAGAGAGATATGGATCATGTACAGGCAGATAAGATGATTTTAACCTGGCATCATGTTTGGCACAAACATTGTGGGCTGAATGGCCCTTTCCTGTGCTACGCTTCTGCTATGATCTGACAATGGATTGTTATTATAAGGCAGGGGGCCTCCAAACCTTTCAGCACGAGGGCCACATTATATATTTGGCACATTTTTGCAGGCCGTGCACACACACACACACACTCACGCGCACTCACACTCACCCTCACATACAAACCCACACACACACACACACACACACACTCACACACACACACACACACACACACACACACACCCTCACTCACACACACACACCCTCACTCACACACAAACCCACACACACACTCACATACAAACCCACACACCCACACACCCTCACTCACACTCAATCCCACACACACACACATGCGCTTTGATTTAAGCCAGCATCTGCAGTTCTTTCCTGCACACACTGGAGTTAACATGTTACAGGTTGAAGATGATGGGAATTATGACGCTACAATGAGATGCCTGTTCCATGCAAAAACCATTCCTCGGTGATTACAGATCAGCTGTAAGTTGCAATTATTCATCACTGCATCAATTGTTAACCCAGGGCTCGCTGGAAACACAATGTTCTGATAAGGAAACGAGCATACGTTGAATGCTACAAAGTGGTTGCTTTTATCAGTGGGGGGTTTCTGTGAGCTTCTCCAGCATTTTGTGCCTATCTTCGGTTTAGAAACATAGAAACATAGAAAATAGGTTCAGCCTTCGAGCCTGCACCGCCATTCTATATGATCATGGCTGATCATCCAACTCAGTATCCTGTACCTGCCTTCTCTCCATACCCCCTGATCCCTTCAGCCACAAGGGCCACATCTAACTCCCTCTTAAATATAGCCAATGAACTGGCCTCAACTACCTTCTGTGGCAGAGAATTCCAGAGACTCACCACTCTCCGTGTGAAAAATGTTTTCCTCATCTCAGTCCTAAAGGAATTCCCCCTTATACTTAGACTGTGACCCCTTGTTCTGGACTTCCCCAACATCGGGAACAATCTTCCTGCATCTAGCCTGTCCAACCCCTTAAGAATTTTGTAAGTTTCTATAAGATCCCCCCTCAGTCTTCTAAATTCTAGCGAGTACAAGCCAAGTCTATCCAGTCTTTCCTCATATGGAAGTCCTGACATCCCAGGAATCAGTCTGGTTTAAACCAGCATCTGCAATTCCTTCCGACACAATGGTCAGAGTGACTTGATTCGCACTGGTGAGCGCTGTGGCATGTTTGTATGCTGAAGGGCCCAGTTCCACGCTGTAACTCTAATCTAATCTTAACACAGGATATATCGAGCAGCTGACCACTCAGTGAAAAGATTAATATGTATATATAAAATATGCTCCCTGCGAATGTTAACAAGATGTGATAAGGGAAAAACTTTTTTCACACACAGACTTGAGAGGCAGGAAACATGTTTCTGATGGTGGGGGAGTCCAGAATGAGGGGCCACACAGTTTAAGAATAAGGGGCGAGCCATTTAGAATGGAGACGAGGAGACACTTTTTCACCCAGAGAGTTGTGAGTCTGTGGAATTCTCTGCCTCAGAGGGCGGTTCTCTGGATACTTTCAAGAGAGAGCTAGATAGGGCTCTTAAAGGTAGCAGAATCAGGGGATATGGGGAGAAGGCAGGAACGGGGTACTGATTGTGGATGATCAGCCATGATCACATTGAATGGCGGTGCCGGCTCGAAGGGCCGAATGGCCTACTCCTGCACCTATTGTCTATTGTTCAACTTTTAAGTCCCCTCCATATTAATTTTATTTGATATTTAAAGCAAATCTCCTAAATTTCCCAACCTAAATTAGGCCCGAAAATGTTAGACAATAGACAATAGGTGCAGGAGTAGGCCATTCAGTCCTTTGAGCCAGCACTGCCATTCAATGTGATCATGGCTGATCATCCCCAATCAGTACCCCGTTCCTGCCATCACCCCATATCCCCTGACTCCTCTATTTTTAAGAGCCCTATCTAGCTCTTGAAAGTATTCAGAGAACCGGCCTCCACCGCCCTCCGAGGCAGAGAATCCCACACACTCAAAACTCTCTGTGAGAAAAAGTGTTTCCTTCTCCCCATACCCCCTGACTCCGCTATCTTTAAGAGCCCTATCTAGCTCTCTCTTGAAAGTATCCAGAGAACCGGCCTCCACCGCCCTCCGAGGCAGAGAATTCCAGACACTCACAACTCTCTGTGTGAAAAAGTGTTTCCTCGTCTCCGTTCTAAATAGCTTACCCCTTATTCTTAAAGTGTGCGTGGCCCCTGGTTCTGGACTCCCCCAACACCGGGAACATGTTTCCTGCCTCTAGTGTGTCCAAACCCTTCATAATCTTATATGTTCCAATATGTTGACCAACTGCAAGCGGTTTCAGGAAGTGCCCTGGGTTGACTGGTATGTGGGTGATGCCTAGTCCCGTGACAGGAGCGTTACTGCTTTCATAACATCTTACACAGAGTATGCATCAGAACACACATCCACGTATTTTGTTACACAAACAGGTTGGCAAGTTCGTTCCAACAATTTCCTCTTTTACATCCGGTTAAAGCATTTTGAGTTTCCCTTCATCTGACTTTCAGTTTGAATTAATTAAATACATTTCCTCGGTTTCATCCCATTTTCTGAGCCCCTCTCCCCCCCCCCCCCCTATTCTTCCCAACTCCCCAACTGCCACCCCAGTTCATTCACTCACCATCCCTCACTCATCATTCCCATCCTCCCTCCCATCTTTCACTCCTTCCCTCATGCCCCCTCACTCCCTATCTCCCCTCCCCTCCCGAACCTCCCCCCTCACCCTCCCAGTCTCTCCCTCACTACCACCTTTTCTATCACTTCCCACACTCACTCCGTCTCTCCTCACGCTCACTCTGTCTCTCCTCACACTCACCCTTTCCTCCTTTCTCACACTCTCCCTCCTTTCTCACACTCACTCCGTCTCTCCTCATGCTCACTCCGTCTCTCCTCACGCTCACTCTATCTCCCCTCACACTCACTCTGTCTCCACTCACACTTACTCTCTCTCCTCACACTTACTCCCTCTTTTCTCACACTCACTCTGTCTCCCCTCAACTCACTCCCTCTTTTCTCACTCACTCACTCCCTCCCTCCTCACTCACCACCACTATCCCTCATCATTCCCTCTTTCCCTCCCTCCCCATCACACTCACTCCCTCCCTCCTCACACTCAA